>JANHFL010005700.1:448137-466541 GCA_032468155.1 Oxyrhabdium leporinum | reverse complement strand
AAGCTTCTTCAGCTCTGATTCCCCACCATCCAGTCAAAGCTGAAGGAGCTTCTTGGATGAGAAGCGAAAAGAAAAACCAGGAAGTCCAGTTGCCTCTTGAAAAAAGCATCTTTGGGACAACCATGACCTGGATGACTGAGACTCTCCAGAGACATATCGCAATACTCTTTTTCAGGAGAATCATTGGAAAAGGGGGAACATAAATCAATAAGGAGAACATGCTGGTTTTTCCATAAAGTGTGAAAAAGGAAGTTTCCCTAAAGTATTTGGAGACAGAATCAGTCCTTTCATTTTTGCTAATTCCTTATAATGTCCAGGATTTTATAAAAGAAATAACAATTTCAAAGATGAACTTGAAGACACTCAGAAAATTATTTTGAAAGTAGCAAGAACAAAAAAGTAAATTCTGACTTAGCACCACTACTGAATTGTATGTCTGAGTGAACTGATTTTATCAGGCTTTTGCCTAAACATTGTAACAAATATTTCATATAACAACCTGAAAAATTTTTTATTGAGAAAGTGGGCTGGAAAATGAGGTTTTATATTTATACAAACTCCAGAAGACATATCTTGAAGAATATTATTAGCAAGATAGCTTAAACATTATCGTCAGCATAAAAACCTTCATTCATATCAAGCTGAAGAATAACATTTAATAATACTTAATGTGAGTGCTTACAGCACTTTTTAATCAGTAAATCCAGAGATCACCAGTTCATTTTTGTTCATTTTCAGAAAAAAATCCACAAAGAGCTTCCAGTCTTTTATAAAAGTAGTTATTGTACCTTCTCTAATCAAATAAGTCAAATTTAGTTTAACTTTAATCAAAACTATCTGTGAGAAGCTGATCAAAGTACTAGATTAATGGCTGTATCTTATATTCTCTGTATAACATATCTGCATTTATCTGGAATAGTAACCTAAAAGTCAGTAACTAGCATGTTGTATGTATTACACTCATGACTACGAGCTCATTCTGCTTACTATGGCCCAAAGATGTGACAATAAGCATTTTTAAAGAACAAGTCGTCATGATGTCAATCCTGTCTCCTCCCTAGCGTTCTACAGAAATATTTCCTTTTTAGCTGCTCTGGTGTGAAAAAAATGTTTTTCTTTCTCCTTCCAAAACAAAACCTGTTATAACGACAATATAGGACACTAACTACAAGTAAATGGTTAGTCCACTAGTGAGAAACAATGGCAAGAAGGAGATGGGCAGCAGGGAGAAGGAAGAACTGCTTAATTCCTTTCTTGCATCTGTCTCTTGCATCTGGAAAAGATATTCAAGGAATGGGTTTATGAGCACCTAGAAATACAAGGTTATTGCTAGAAGCCAGTGTGGATTTATTAAGAACAGGTCATGCCAAACAAATCTTATTGCCTTTTTAAATAAAGTGATTAAATTATTGGACCAAGGAAATGCTGTGGGTGTAATATACTTATTAGATTTCAGTAAGACATTTGGTAAAGCAGACCAGAGCCTGCTTGGTAAGATAAAATAATGTGGGATAGATAGTAGCGCTTCCAGGTGGATTTGTAGTTAGCTGACTAACCACACTCAGTGTGTGGTCCTCAATGGAACTATATGTATGTGGAGAGAAGTATGCAGTGGGGTTAATCAAGGACTTTGCAGAGGGAGATTTAGTCTAGAAATAAGAAGGAATTTCCTGACTGTGAAAATAATTAATCATTGAAACAGCTTGCCTCCTAGAGTTGTGGGTGCTTCACTGCTGGATGTTTTCAAGGAAAGATTGAACAAGCATTTGTCTGAGATGATATAAGGACTCCTGCTTTGGGCAGCAGGGAAGGGGCATTGGACAAAAGACAGTGAAGGTTCCTTCCATCCTATGATTCCTGTGGAGTACAGGTATAATGAAGTTAGGTGGCTTAATGTTACAATGTCTTAGCTGTGAGAAGCTGAGAAATTTGCCTAGTCTCCGTCTCCATCTCCGTCTCTCTCTCTCTCTTTTTAAAGGGAACATTGATTTCTTGGAGGATCAATGCCTTACTATAGGGATCGCAATACCTGTGAAACTCCCGATTAACAATTTTATGCCAGTACTAAATAACTCTCCGTACGGTCTTTTCTCAATATTAATTTAGGAATAAAGCTAGATACTTATTCAGCAAATCAGAAGTTCGGTTTTTCTCAGCCAACTCCCAAACCCCAAGCAAGCATTTACATTTTTGTAAGGGGGAAAAATAACCAGCCCGTAACATAATTGCAAATTGGAAAGAGAAAAAAAGCCAGCACAGAAGTTACTCTGTATACCCCTGCTTATATTATGGCGGAACATTTCTGTGCAATGGTTCATAATCACATTGGATCGTCCTCCAAAACCTATGTATGTCAAAGCTTGCTTGCATCGTAACTATCGTAACTATCACAGCTAGTCAATGTCATCACTGAAAGTCATAAGAAACTGATAGGCACTGAAGTTGTTCAGAAAAGCAAGGATATCCAAGAACTAGCGCTACGTGTACAATAATTCTATTGGCAGAAGATAAGAAGCAATTTTCATTATTTTTTTCCTTGCACTTACAATTCCTTAAGCATCTAAAAATATACCAGGTAATATATCACATGTTTGTTCATCATACAAGCCCCCAACATCCCCTGGTCGTGGGCTTCTGAGCACATAAGTTTCAAACTGCTAAAATTCAGCCATAAAATGCCAAATTACAGGAGTCTGATTTACTATTAATCTGCTAGTTAGAATAAAACATATATAGCAATAGCACTTAAATTATATACTGTTTCACAGTGCTTTACAGCCCACTCTAAGCGGTTTACAGAGTCAGCCTATTGACCCCAGCTATCTGGGTCCTTATTTTACTGACCTCGGAAGGATGGAAGGCTGAGTATATGAGCTTCAGATTGGGTTTATATACCAACAACAAAATAAACACTAGTAAGCCTCTGAACCTCTCTAAAAGAATCGATCACATAATCTCGCCTTGCCCACTGGTACAATGTCATGATATCACAGACACCCTCCTCAAAAAAAGAAGAGAAGCTCAAATTGTCAAAAGGTTGCCCAGGATTAGGATTAAGTAAGATTAACATTAAAGGTAGAAGTAGAATTAGGGGTGGTTATGAGGCTGCAAGGGGAACCTGTGAAAGTTATTTGCTATAATTGGAAGGTTTTTGTTTTTTTTAATGGAAAGGACCCTTTGGATGGGTTACACCTATGGCTTATCTCTGGATGTTTCACAGAATGGGGAGAGGTAATGGAAGAAAAGGCTTTCTGGAAAAACAAAGGGATGGAATTCATTCATCACAGCATCTGAGTAACTCCAGTATTTTTTATCAGGTTTCCAGGTTCAATACAGAAAAAATGCTACTGAGGCAATTTAAGTAGGTGCAAAGTATTTTGAGATTCTCTCAAACCACCTATTTACATGGTGAAAATGATTCCTTTGACATTTGTTATTCAGCTGTTGGGGAAACAGAGGAACAACTACACGGGAGAAATATAAGGCTTTGAGATCTATGCAGCAGTGCTAGCCAACTTTTTTTTTATGTTACTATAATCAGACATATTGGATTGACCATCTCAACCAGTTTGGGAACTCCTCAAATCCCCAGTCAGGATTTTAAAAAAATATTTAGTTTCAATATACCTGGAAGAGATCATTTAAATCACAGTCACAGAAAACAACTTCAAAGCACCTACATAATTTCACACAAAAATGAAGAAAAAGCAAAGATACATACTTTCTGTTCCATGCACAGAACCCAGTGAAGTCTTTGGCTTTTTGGTCTTCTTTTCAGTTGACTTTAAAGATTCTAAAATTGGAAACAGGTTGCGGGGGGGAGGTTAGAATAATTAAGAATCAAATCTACGTTTTGAGTTAAAGAGCAATAACTGAAATGAAAAAAAGAACTCTGATTTGTGTTTCATTTGATTCTGATTGGGCTAGAAAGCGAATGGAGCATGTTGGCTGTTGTGATATTTAAACAAAGAGGACTTGGACAGGCTACATTTTGAAGAACAGAATGAAAATAGTTTTCTTTGCTCCCCAGGAAATGTTACAATTAGAACTCTTTAACTCTCTAAATTTTAAACATCCATCTTATTACTTTACTCAAAGCATGCATGCAGGTTATTTGGGTTACGTCCCATGTGGAAGGTTGTTTGCTATGAAAACATAGGAATCTGCTGAAGAGGACTAAAATAAAGGGAGTTAGGAAAAATAAGTCTATTGGGCTAATGCTGAAAGAACTGATTAAGTTTCAGTTTTGGAATAGAGACACATAAGCTGAAATCAGGGTTTTATGCTAAAGACTTCAGGAACATCAAGACTATTTGCATGAAGATCACTCACATTGTGTATGTTCTACTCAAAAACAGATGTTTGTATCTCTGTACCATTGTGAAAACTTATTTAACCAAAAGCAATAGTGAAACCAACAGAGCTTGTAAATATACTATTGGAAGATACACTGTATTCAAGCAAAACAAAATTCTTTTGGTATCCACTATGTCTTCTGTCTTTTGAGGTAGTCTTACATCTTTGATTTCTCTAAATAGTCACTGGTGTGCTTACCTGTGGCAAATAAAAATCAATTTAAAGCAGTTAAAACAAAACAAAGCAAAGCAAAGCAAACAACACAACACAATATTCTACTGGATGGAAATGACTAATCTAATATATAGGTCTGGTCAAGCAAGTTACTAACAAGGGCACATGCTACAATAATTTTGATGACATGACTGATATAGGTCTAGTAAGTGCTGACCGGAAACACTATGTCTGATACTTGTAATTTTAAAATGTGGTGCCTCTTTGCAAAACAATAGCTACCTTTATTTCCAGTACAACTTTCCAAACCAAAATCAGTAACAAAATACTGATATTACTAGTCTAAATTTACAAAAAAAATGTGATTATTCTGGGTATGAGCTACTGTTAACTTCTTCTCAAGTTTCTGTTTCAAATATTATGGAAGGATTGGATTTTGCAGAACGTAATAGGGTAGCAAAAAACTCCTACTATTAGCAACACTTCACTATACTGGCTGCAGTGGTATCCTATAAATATGAATCTTTGCTTCTTTGTATGGAAGTGACTACCTAATCACCTTATAATAAAGTAATGAAAACTGAAGAGTGAAGTGCTATGGTACTGTTCTAATTTCATTGTGAGTAAAGGTGACTAATGTTCCAAATAAATTTGCATTTAAACTGCAAGAGCGAATTTGTCCTAATGAATGATGCAACATAACCTTATAAAGACACTGAGGATCTTGCAACGTATCTTGCAAAAGCTAGGCTTTTATCTAATGCCCTTTGCCAAGATTTTAAATTGTCCTCAAATGGCTTCAGAGTTACATGTGAACAGAAAGAAAGAAAGATGAATTGGGGACACTAAAGAAGGAACAATGGGGACAACCCATCTATCTGTGACTAATAACTAGATATTGAGAACTGACATTTTATCAATGTCTTTGGAATTTAGCACCTGGCTGTTCATTGTCCAATAGTGAGGAAGATGGGAAGGCTAGGATCTACCGGAAATAAAGCAATTGTGATGAACGGAAAAACCGATTTTTTAAAAATCAGGGGTTCTTCCCTGAGTGTCGTCTGCACAATTCATCGCAAATTAGTCAGCATGGGCTAAGGAATGTACAGCTAGGGGACCTTGGTGACTTCAGTGGTATTGTTCTACACACAGAATGATCTCTGCTGACATAACAATTTTCCCTCACTTACCCCTCAAGGCACTTCAGAAACTTGTAATCCCTAGGGAGAGTCAAAAATTCCCATAGAGCAGAAGCCTATAAGGGTTGCAGCTAGAATTGGAAAACTACATGAAATTCCACTATAGGAGCAAGAATCTACAGACCGTCCTCATTTAGCGACTGCTTTGTATAATGACAGTTTGCAGGTATGATCAAGATGAAACAGTAACTTGACCAATTGTCGCATGTACAACCTTCACAGGTCTGCAAAGCGAAGGAAAGCTGAACTAGGGTTTCAACGCAGTCGCAATTTCACTTACCAACTGCTTCACTTAATGACCAAATTGCTAGTTGCAATTTGTGGACGCTAAATGAGGAGTACTTGTACTTATGTAATGTTTTTCTTCTTCCAATAGTCTAAAACTAAAACATTCAATGATACTGACTGTCAATGAATTCAGAACAGATAAGAGGAAATTTAAAATGTGTAACTAATCTACAAAGTACAGTGCCATTGGATGTGGTAAGGGATTTAAAAACTAATTAGATAACTAATTAATGAAATGCCTATCGGGGACTATTAATTATGATGATGATTATATGGAACAATCAGATTTGGAAAGAATGAGTTGCTAAGAAGAAATGTGGAGCATGATTTCATATTGGGATTTACTTGGTTTTACATTCACTTGTTATATCTTTGGCTTTATAAGCAACGTATGACTTAAGCATGATATTTGAATCCTGTCAACTTGTCCTATTTGACAAACAATATCCTAGTGTGATGAATCAATAGTCTAAATATTAGTTCTGCCATTGACAGAGTAGCCACCGCCAAACACACTCAGAATAATAAACCCCAAAACAGTGGACGAGTGAAAATGTCAGTCCTTTGAGCTAGACCAGGTCAGGAAGCAGACACAATCTGAACTACTGAAACTTGTATTGTTTTGGGTTACAATAAAAAATATCTTGAAAACTGACATAGATTCTCTCTCTTTCTTTCCCCTTATACTCAAGGGAATCAAGGCAAGGCAATTTGAAGTGCTTTCCTCCCCCACTCCTTTGGCTTATCTGGGCTAAGTTGAAGTTTATATGAATTCCTTCCCCAGGGTCATGTCCAAACTACAGAACACAATAATATAAATTGCTCCAAGTAAACTGGGCGAAAGGCAGGATTTAAGTAAAATAAAATTAATATACTGACTACATAAAAAGTCTTAGGGATAATCTATGCTGCCACAAAAGTTACATGTACTTTGATTGAAGCTTGAGCTGGTTTTGTCTGCTTGCATTAAGAGTGGTGGATGAAAACTAGCAAAGAAACAGGCATGCCCAGAACAACAAAAAAAGGACAGGCTCTGTTCATTATTTTCTTGGTTGATAAATTTCTATCACATTTCCAATTCAACAAGAAACATTTCACTTGCTTGTTTTTCACATCACCTGTGCTATTAGTTTGCTACTATTAAACTTATCTTGTGTACAGTAGCTCATCATTTGGTTAAAAAGCTCCAAATATAGCAGTTTCTTTGATACAGAAACAATGTTGATAGCTGTATTCCGTAACTGTATTACCGTAATAATACTGAGAGGGTTTTAAAGCAAATTCATATTTGACAAAATTTTGGCAGCATGGAGGGTCTTTAGTTGAGGCACAATATGGACACATGATTGTCTGGTTCAATGTCCCATTCAAAAGCCGATTTACTATGAAAGGCATAGGGACCAGGAAGAAACTAAAAAGAAACCCCCTCCCCTTTTTGCATAGTTTTAGGAATGGGTATCAGAGAGGAAGGAATTGGAATTTTGACATAAAACAGAATCTATAAGGCCTCTTAAGAGTTCTGAGTCTTGGGTCAATTTACTTACCTTCCACCAAGACGCTGCAAATACATTCTGATTTTCCTGCAGTATTCTCTGCTATACATTTGTACTGGCCCTCATCCTCAGGAAAGGCCTTGTCAATGGTCAAGGAGCACAATGAACCTAATGGAAAGCAAGAGAAAGTCACAGAAGTATAATGATCTAAATTAAAATGAACTCTACTCAACCAAGAACTGATGACCAAAATCATAATCTAACCATAGTTCCCAACGTAAGAGTATGCCAAAAGGTTGGTCTTACTTTCGATTCAGTGAAATCTAAATTGCATGGAAACAGGTTTTCAGAAATTAAAGATGGTGCTATGATTAAGACATCAAAAATTTTAATGCCTACCTTTATCTCTTCTTTTCCAGTGAAATTTCAAGTTAAACAACTTGGGTTTAAAACTATAGATGTTCATCCAGAACTCAGAAAGATATAAACAAGTCAAATAATATCCTTTGCTCTGGTTGGAATTATAGCAATCAAAAATTCCAAATAACATGACTGTTGACCATGAAACTATTCCTATAGATTTTGCTTCCTTCAACTTGATCCAAGATTTTGAAAATCAACATTTACAAATCGTACTGTGTTTTTGCCAGTGTTCATAAACCTAGTAACCTTCAGATTTCTGGGAGCATCCCTCAACATTTATTATGTTCCTAGGGTTGCTAGGAATTATTGGTTAAGAAAATCTGGAGGACTATATGTTTTGCATCCCTACTCTCGAAAATTCATTTGAACAATATGTCATCGTGTCAATCTAGTTTAGAAATTAAAGAGAGCCAAGTCAATTCTGATTGCTTACTACATTACAAAATACCAATTTCTCTCTCTTCAAAAGTCAGAGCAGAGGATGTTCTCTTTAGAATTAAAAATATCTGATGTTCCAGACTTCAATCATGCACAAGTGTTTTCCTTAAAGTACTTCAAGTAAATGTACAAACAAAAAGCAAAGTTTACTAAGGACACAACATTTTCCAAAAAGTCTGTGACCTAGGCAATTGCTTCATTCCCTGGGCTGGGAGACCATATGTCTTTCAATGAAACAGTTGGTATTTCCTCCACAAAAGCCCTTTGTTGACCTCCAGAGATGAGATTCTTTTCTCATAGTTCTGAGAAAACTCTGTCTGGTGACTCCAGTTTGGAATTCTGAATTTCTTGGCACCTTACAAAATAAAATCCCAGGAGAAGGAACAACAGCATTGCTGCAAAAGCTGATCTACCCCTTCCCTGATCTGTTTATGTAGCTGTCGACCAACTAATAGTGTGTTATGAAATGTATATGTCTGAAATGAGCATGGCAATGTTTTGGAGCAGCATCTTCAGTGCATTAGGCACAACATGGCCAAAATGTTTATAGCTGGGATTATAATGGAGCATGTTTCCCAATGCTGTGGGAAGGATCCAATCTTTCATAGACTTTATAGCATAGGCTATAGGCTCAAACATTCTTAAGACACTCTTGAGTTTTGGACTTATTTGAAGGTGATGTTTAGTTTAACTGAAATAGTGCAAACTTGGCAAAAGATTTCCGTTTTTTGCCAGCTTGATAGTCAGTTGTCTTCAAAACAAATATGCAAAGCATCAAAACAGGGTAGCTCTTGTGTTTTACTTTCCTATCTTGGTCAGCAAAACATGTTCCCTCTTCCAGCTGTAATAACTCCTGCTATGTACCTCAAGGAATCTAAAAAAAAATTATTGGGATACTGAAATCTGAAAAAACAATCAAGGCTGAGGCATACAAGTAACCTAAGTTGGGAATTTAAGTTCAGCTATCTTTTCACATTATGCATTCCTGCTGAAGTATGCTACCTTATTTTACCAACTACTTATAGTATGTATCTGATGCAGTTATATACTACCCATTTTGTATTCTGCAAAAACACATTAATGCACTAAGGCCCCCACAATATACTGCTCATTGAATTAATAAGAAACAATATTTTTCACAAGTAAGGTTCCAGGTCTGGACCCTAAATATGGATAAGTTTTTAAAGGTCAAATGTTCCTTCTGCCATTTCTTTCTTGGCTTTTGATGGTGTTTGCAGTGGATAAAGCATCAGAGTTCTATTTGTTACAAAAGACTGGGGAGATTATAAAACTAAGGAAAAAGGAGCAGCAAATGAGCACTCTCATTTTGCACATTATTGATGTACTGAGAGACAGTTCCCTATTCTCCAAATTACAATTTGGTAATCTTAGTAGAAGGTGTAGCTTATATTTGTTCTGTATACTGATTTATGCTATAATATTGGAATCAGCTGGGATATCTCTTTTTCCACAAGGACTATTTCCAGATCTACTCGCCCACAGATTGTGGGGAGGAACTCTAAAGAAACTTTTATGCTTTTTTTTTTTTGCTAATTCTAAAATACTTCAGATGAAGGACAGAAACATCTGTTCAGTAAAACTAGAAACATCAAAGAATTTAGAAAATTATGGTCCCAGCTGGTCAGGAACCAGAGCTACCCTAACTCCCACTAAGAAAGCATCTGGCAATGCAAGCAAGATCCTGAGAATGAGCAATTCATCATTACATGTGACATCCAGTGTTTCTAAAAAAATTATGAGTATCCAAATGTGTTAAAAAAATCTTACTATTAGGATTCATTTGCTCTTTTACAGTAAGTGCCAGGGTAAAATTGATGCAGAAATGCAGAACAAAATTCTACATGCTATTTTTAAAGATACTAGCCATTTCTTGTATATGGTTTTAGAGAAAATGATGTACAGAATATATAAACATACACAACACAAAGTTCACACATAGAACAGTTTCTGTTAGAGACTATCAGCGTTGGAAATACAAGTATTGTACTGGAACATACACATACTGGGATTATTCCACACACACTCCCTCAAAAAAGCAAGGCAATGCAGGAATATTCCCAGATCATTCTTGAATAAGAAACATCTCTCACATAATCTTTAAAGTTACTAAATGGTAATTTATTTTTATTTTTTTAAAAGATTTGTAGGCTGCCCATCTTAAAACACAACTTTGAGTGGCTCATAACAATAAAAGCCCCAAGCTATAAAAACCATAATACACAAATAAAACAATAATACACAGCCAAAATCTCAGTCATTCCCTTGAGATGCCCCAACAGCCAATCTAAAACACTTTCTCTGTACCCCTGCCTTTTACCTGGGTAAAAAGCTAAGTCTTGATGACCTTCTGGAAGGTTAAGAGGGTGGAGGCCTGCCAGATCACCAGGGGGAGGATATTCCATAAGGTAGAGGCAGCCACACACAAAAAAAGGCACAATTCTGAGGTACCACTCAATGGGAACATTTCAGGAAAGGGACTAGAGCGTGCCTACCCTATCAATCTGCTAGAATAGGCAGACGCTCTCAGAAAAGTTGAATAATCATGGCAGAATGGAAATTATAATTCTAATTCATTTTCCCCAGCAGTCATTCTGCAGTTACTGATTACTAGAACAATTATGTATAGAAGATATCCGGTTAAGGAAAGATTGGCATATGAAAATTGATAGCAGAACCTTTGACTTAGAATTTTTCTTAAAGAAATTGGCATTATTATTGGAATTAGATCAAACAATGTGGGTAAGTAGTATAGGCTCTGCTATAAATTGAATATCTTACTTATTTAATAGAATATCTTCTTTTATAGATGAAGGTAAGCTCTTTCCATTTTAGGCTTCTGAATAAATTGGCAAAGCAGAATCCATGACATTTCCATAAACTTCCCTTAAACAGGGGAAATGAACGGGGCTACTTCATATTTTGTAGCTTATATTCCAAAAATGCTGTAATTTACTCAACATGTAAATTCTCCCAACTAAAAATTAAAGTAACAAGCCCAAACCAAAGAAGCACAATAGCATTTCTTTTTTTTAGCCTTCTCTATTCTATTTGTCACTCCAATCTGAAAACCCTGAAGGGTCTTATGTAATCTTGAATACAGGAGTAAGTTTAAAAATAGTAATAACTAGGAACAAAAAATGACTAATACCTGTAACTACTTCTTACACTTCAGGTATTTTTCCCCCAAATGTCCTCCAGAAGAGCTGCATTTTTCAGTTATTGACAACTTAATAGAGAAGAGTTTGAATGTTGCAGGGAGATTATTCCAGATGGGTGGGGGACACTTTGAGAACGCTCAACAATGAAGATTGTTGGCAGATCTCACTAGATAAGAACATTCCACTTAAGAGGAGGCAGCCTCAGAAGTACCCATGCCTTAAGTCCTGAAGGGCTATAAAGAAGACAGAACCTTGAATTGAACCCAGAAGCTATCTGGCAGCCAATGCACACCAATAACAGTATGACCTTTGTGCCCTGTACTGGTTGCAGCTTCTGAGTGGTCGTCAAGAGCAGCTCCATGCAGTACAAATTGCAATAATCCAGAGATGAGCATGAGTAACTATCAGGCAAAACTTCCTGTTACATAAATAGCTGCAGCTGGCCATGCAATTGTGCAAAAGGCTTTTGGACAAGGCCTCCAACTGTTTGGTCTAGCAGGAAGTATGAGTCCAAGAGATCGCAAGTCAACTGTGTCTAGGATGAGCATAACCCTATGCAGAACAAAACTGAGGCTATAACCAGAATCCGTTAGCTTCAAATCTGAAAAATGTTTTTGCTTAATGACCATGGTGATTCGCTTAACAATTGCAGCAAAAATGTTGAAAAAAAATGAATCTGATTATGTGGGTGCCTTGGCTTACGACCGCAATGACTTATAATTGGATTTCCAGTCCCAATTGTGGTCATAAGTCAAGGACTACCTGTAATTTTTTTCCCCTCCTATGCCAAATCTAAATGGTGAAATGGAAATAACGGATGTTGGTTTACTTGCATTACTCTACCAGATTCAAATTCCGACAATTCTGTATAGGAACTGGGAAGCAGTCCTATCCTGGACAGCCACTGTTACTCAGTAGAGAGCTAGCTAGATCAATGCTCAGAATCAGAAATTTCCTATGTAGTTCATGAAATTACCACCCAGTCTGTCCCTCACCATCTCATTCTATGTTCCTTATATTTTTTGATCATTAACTTAAGTACAGGGTTATCTGACTTACTGATTTTTATAAGCTGCCTTTTTCGGCTAAAGAATGGGGTAAAAATTGTCGAATTATGCATATACCCCTCTGCATTTAATCAGGATTCCTCTTTCTATGATTGATATATTAAAGTTACTAAATTATATTCTTGCTTCGGGCACAGTACTTATTCAAACTACAAAGGTCATCTAAGTAGAAACTAATACTTTTTGTACTCTGATGTGTAACAGAGCAAAAACTAGAGTAGCAAAACCAATTGAATAACTCTGGGACGAGAAAAAAAAATATAGTGAGAACAAGGATATAAATTGAGGGATTAATATAGTTAGTAAAACAAACTCAGTTATTGCCTTTTAAGTATCCACACGTGCATATGGTAAGTAAATAGATCAAACCAGTGAAAGAATGATGACTTCCTAGCTTGGTCAAATAAATATTTTACTGCTTTTTTCTAGTGTAGCTACTGCATGAAGTGAATCCCAATTCATCCTAAGCAAATTTATAGTTTCTAAGAATAACATAGCTCAAACAGTAGACAATGGTGTTAGATAGATTGCATCAAATATACAAAATTATGACAACCCCTGCATACTTAAAACCAAGAGGAATGGCTCTAAATTGAAGTATTATTCAAGGAATAATTGATCTAGATCCTATTTGCTCTCTCTATACTATACATTCAAAATATTCAAAAGTTGCTTTTTGTTAAGGGACATTGAGGGATTAATATAGTGATGATAATACAGAAAGAAAAATAAATCAGGATCTCTTTACTCTAGAGATATGTACTGATATTTGATTTAAATCCGATTAGCAGAAGATAAATTCTTCAGAAATTTGAGCAGGAGAAATTTAACTTAGTTTATAATGATAGGAAACAATGCTTTAATAAAAAAAAATTGCTATTAAGAGAAATTGATCAACTGAAAGTTTAAGAATGTGAGATTATATCTTTCACTGGGGAGATTCTCTGTTCTTCATAGGAAGTAAAATTAATGTTAACTGTAAAATTAATTAACTGATTCAAAGTACATATGCAAGAACAGGTAAAGGATACATGTAAAAATCTAGTTATAAAAAATTAATTTAGTCATCATTTTAAGTGTTTATTTATTTTTAAAGAATATCAAGCTTCTAGGACTAACAAATCAGGATTTTCAAAACCAAGCTGTTGTAAACCAGTATGGAAATTCAAGTTAGACAAATCTGTTCACAGTATATTTTTACGTATGTCATAAACAATGCCCCTGAAATGCAGGGCACAACAACACAAAAGAAATAGCAATCATTAACATTTATTTATTTCCATATCAGTTTTCAGGAATGGCAGTATCTCAAATCCCACTGCCATACGTATGTCAGTCAGGTGCAATTCACTGACTGATTGTCTAGGCAATAGATTGGCTTTCAATCATTGAAGCCTTCAAACACTGGAATGCAACTGCAAACCAGGAGAAAATTTCCTCCACCCTCTTTGACTTCTGGGTTCTGCTGCATCTGCATTTTAATTTTAGGAAGATTGGGAGTTTAAGATGTTGGGATCCATGACTTCTACCCATTTTTCTGCAATGGTTTTTGTAATGTATTCAAAGGTTCCTTGAAATATAGCCTAGAAATATCATAGCCAACAGCTTGATAATTTGGTGCGCACACTGAATGAAGCAGTATAGGTACAGAGCTGCCTAGAAAAAAACCCAAGGCCTACTCCTCTCTATATCTTTGACCTCACTTATATGATAAAATAACCCAAAGGAGGGCCAATTGGGGGGTACAGTAGTTGTTAAAGGCACCAGGATAGAAAGCAGGAGACTGAATTCTAGTCCTCTTCCATTGCTAGGAATTAAGATTGACTTGAAGACATGTTTGGGAGCATAAAAATAAGAGAGCCAAGGACAATGTCAGAAAAGTAATTAGGCTCATTTCTAACATCTACAAGGAAAAATGTTTTTTATAGAGCAGCATTCCATCCTATGATACACAACACTGCAGTCCTAAGTAGCAAATCCTAGATTTTGCATTTTTGTGAAAACTAGGTCAACTGAATATACAGATTTATTAAAATAAAAAAAACACTATTAGAGTTAAGAACACCATTAACATCACAATTCTCCTGAATAACTATTGAACTTTATGGGGATATTTTTAGATATCTGTTATCGCCAAACTATGCCTAGATGAATGAGAACCAGCTTATTGCTATATGCCCTTTAGACAGTCTCTGCCTCCTGTTAACTGATAGAAATGCAAGCACAGTGAAATGTCGATGTCTTGAAGATTCATATCCACTAAAGGCCCCACCTCTGATTTGGCTGTGGCTCCATTTCTCCTCCTCCTTCTCCTCAAGGTTTCTGCCTATGTGCTTGTTCACCTCTGCTATTGGTACAGAATGGACGGGCCCATAAGTGGCATTAATAGTGACACTCAGGGGGATGAATCAAAGCCAGTGCTGCTCATCTGACTACATGTTCTCTGACAACCAGCTAACTGGGATGGTACTGGGAGGACAGAGGCCCATGGAAAAAAGAACCATCCCCTCTTGATCTTACTTTTCCCAAAAATTACCCTAATCTTTACATTGGAACTGTGGCTAATATGGGAAATCTGTGATTGTTCAATGGTATTGAAGTATAATTCCCAGCAGCCAGCATACCCAATGTTGAGGGATGACAAAAGTGTTACGACTCAGCAACAAATGTAGTGCAACAGGCTCCTGGGAAGAAAAAGCTATCTTCATAAACATGTATTTACTTTTGATTTTTGGTAAAATAATAGCAAAGTGATTATTACAATTTATCCCTTATACCTTTATTTGCCACAAGCTCACAATATCAGTAGTGAGTAACAATTTTAAATATGGATTGCAGAATTCAAGTAAGATATTAAGATAAACCTTATAAAAATATCCTGTAATCAGTTCATGGCTTATCACTTCAAGTATTTCAGTATATTAAATCTCTTCTGGGTGCTCCAATGCCTTTTGAGGTAATAGGCAATCATTTCTCTCCCCCCACCCCCCACCCCCCCCGATATAAACAAAGCCTTTATACTACTTTCTTTCAGTTGATCATGTTATGTAAAGGCCAGAAAAAGAGTAAGATATAGTTAAACAAAAAAAGTTAGACAAGAAAAATAAATACAACTAGAATTATTTTACAGCATGAGCATTCACTTTCATCTTAAAATGTATGTAAGCTGTTTATGTAAAAGGGGGTCTGAATTCAGCCTCCTTCAACCTGTCAAATGCTTGGGACTATAACTTCCAAAATTCCCAACCACCATGCTCTTTAGCAATCCCGGGATTTCCCACTAGACCAAATAAAGGCTGGTCTAATATCTGGCAAAGAATGTTCTGACTTTTGCAGTTAGAACTTAGTTGGATAACTTTTACATTGTAATTTAATCTTTAGGTTTGAAGAAATTAGCATATGCTTATTGTTTAAGTATTACTGAATTCCAATATCCTTGTAGAGTAGTAGAAGCTAAATTATCAAATAATATCAGTGTGAATTAATATTTAACTTAAGCAAATTGGGAATTAATTTTCCTATATTTTGTTTCATTTTGGATTAAAGAACATGTTTAAACAATATAAATCCCAAAGCTATTAGCTACTGCTGTTTCAATTTCAGCACAAAGCAAAATTTTCATTTAATATGGTAATTATGCCAGGATTTAGATACCGAAAATGAAAGGATCCAATTGCTATGAAGGAGATCCTCATCTGAAGTTTATATTTATATAAAACATAAACCTGAATTTAAAGGTGCTGTTGTAATAAAAATTTCCCTGACGTTTCTGAAGTTGAAGAAAACGTTTTTAAAAGACTATTTTTTGCTCCTTGCAGAAAAAATACTGGCAAATTTTGAATCAATTAAAGGGATAGAAGTAAACAAAATTAGAGTGAGATATTATAGTTAAAAATAACGAAATAAAAGAAGTAGGTTGTAACCAGCAGCATGCAGGGGGATTGACATCAATTTACCTTCTTGGGAGAGAACAATAAACTTTGATGATTTGATGACTTTGCCATCCAGAGTCCAGATGATAGTAGCAGGTGGATCTGAGGAAACCTGACATTGCAAGACCAGTTTTTCACCTTCTACTACTTTGGTATCCTGTAGCTTTTCGGTAAAGGATGGTGCTATTCCCTCAGGCTCTATTTTGTTATCTTTTCCTTTATCTTCAGTTATCCATCCATCTACTTCTGGTGGGCAGTCACCTTTGCAATTACTGTCATTCTTATTCTCTTTCTCCCTGGATTTAACATGTGACATTTCAGAGCTGGAGTTAGTAACTTGGTTTTCATTCTTGGTGCTAGCATTCTGTATTTTACAGCTAGAGCTGGTATCCTGATGGGACTCCGAAACGGCGCTGGTCTCTGGCAGTTTAGAAGTAGCATTGACAGCGTCCAACTTCTTGGATGTCACAGGATTTTTAGAGGTGATGCTGATGTCTGGCACTTTATTGCTGGCACTAGATTTCTGCACTTCAGAGTTGGCATTCACATTCTGGACTTGAGTCCCAGGGCCACCATTCTCAGTTGGTGTTTTTTTCTTTGCAGCAAGCACAGATCTAAAATCTGGGGTGCTTGGCTTTGAACCTGCTGCCTTGTCCAGTAAGGAAGGTTTGGGAGTGCCCTTTTTTGCCAATACTCCACGAAAGTCCACCTGTTGTGGAGCATGGACCTTCCTTTCTTCTTCTGACAAGGTTTTCGGCTTGACCTGCCGTTGCAGGGTACCACGGAAGTCCATTTGTTTGGCTGGGATTTCCTTCAACTCCTCCTCAGAAAAACTTTTGGTGTTAACTTTCTTTGCCAAAATGTCCCGGAAGTCAATCTGCTCAGCCTCCTGTTGCCTTAGCTTCTCCTCTGTGCTCTCTCGGATTTCTACTCGTCTTTTAAGCACTCCACGGACACTTTCCTGCTCTTCCTCAACTTGCTGGTCTTCCCCAGTATTCCTGCTGAAGGAGCCACTGATGTTTCTGAATGTCAGTGCATCCTCTCCACAATCAGCCTCTTGTCGTACTTTCTGCCTCCCACTGTAAGCAGAGAAGGGTTTGAGAGGGAGAGAGGAAGGGGCGGGAAAAGAGAAAGAGGGGGAGCAAAGAGCTGGTTTAATGAATTCAGGAATCACCCCCTCAGAGAAAGGACAAAATATGTTTATAGAAGGGAAAGCTGATTAGAGGAATAGTTTATTGCATCAATGATGACTTCAGGAACCATATAAGGGAACTGAATTTTTTAAAAAGTGCTCCACATTGTCAGCTGTATGATAAAAACAGCTTGTTGGGTCACATTTGGGGATTAGATTGAACAGCAGCCAACCCAAGTCTACAAGGAAAGAGAATTAGCCGAGCAAAATATAAAACCCACCCACATAAGTCCCTGGGAACTGTACTCACTTTTTTTGCATTCCTTCTTTGGAAAACGAACTTTCTCCCAGCGTCAAAGATACCTGACAGTTGCATTCTCCAACTTGGTTTCTGAAAAAGTACAACAAAGTGCGACTCAGACCAAAAAGAAAAAGAAAAAAGATTGCTCTCTGTTAGCTAGTACACAGAAGAGATCAATCCTTCACCATGCTGATTTTTTTTTTGTTCCCCAGCCAAGCATCACAGTAGTAGATAGCTACTTCATCATTGGTCAGAAAGAAACATTACTCCTCATCGCACCCACCCGAAACTTTTCTCCTCAAAATAAAGCCACAGGTGGAAATCAGAAGAGAATATACCTCTAGACAAGTAACTTGAAGAAAAATAGCCGAAAAGGGGGGGGGGGGACAGAGATAGAGAGAGAGAGATAGAGAGAGAAAAAA
>JANHFL010005700.1:434670-448037 GCA_032468155.1 Oxyrhabdium leporinum | reverse complement strand
AGAGAGAGAGAGAGAGAGAGAGAGAGAAAAGAGTCGCTTTACAACATCTACACTCTTTCCAATCCTTGTCCCAGTCTTTGTTTATACAAGACCAAGCTTTTAACTTTCCTTGCACCGAGACATTAAAAGCAGGGTCTTCTTTCCCTGCTCCTTCTTTTCCCTCCCCCATCAAACAGTATAATCAACCCTCATGGATTGTTTCAGCCTGTGCATGTTTATATTTTAAAAAAATAATAATAAAAGTGTCACCATATATGGTACTGAGCCCTTATTCTTCCTTTTGCAGAGGAATGCCAGAGATGCCTGCAGAAAATGACTCCCATTAAAGTCATTAAAATACTTTCCCCTCTTCCCACCCGCCCTCAGTACCATGTTATGCTTCACAGCAGATACATCTTCAAATGGTTCATCTCCCCAAGAGATGTAAAAAAAAAAGGGGGGGGGAAACGTAACTCAGATTGTGTAAACATTGCTACCACATCCTAAGCAGCTTGCCATTTTATGAAAAAAAAGGGCTTTCTCTGCCAACTGCTGAAGAAGAGGTAGACGTTATATCGGATGGATTTTCAAGATTTTGCTATCCCAAACTAGATCTAAAAGTGATTTTTAAAATTGTTTAAAAGAAATGCCTGTTCAATCTCGTCAAAATAAAATACAAGGCTAAAAAAATGTATCTTAAAATAACTGAATAAACTATCATTTGCTTGATCCATATAATTAAGAGCATAATTTCTAAACTAGGAGTGAGAAATTTACTTATATGGAGGATCATATTTCCAACTGCATGCTATCAGAGTTTGTATGCTGGAAGACAGGTGGGGCAAGCTTATATAAATGTGATTGCGAATAAAAACATTAAAACTAAAAATATAACTGTTTTTAGATTAACCTTAGCTTAATCTGAGAATGAAATCATCAATAGGATGATCAATAGATGAGAGACAGAAAGGAAGAAAAAATAGTATAATTTGTCCATTTGGGGTTTCGGACAAAATTGAACTCCACACAACTACTTCATTGTCCAAGAGAACTTAGCCTTTAGCCCTAAAAAAAGAATCCAACACTTTACACCCTTAATAAAAAGACTTTTCATTTTTAACCCGTATTTGTTGCACTATTGGGAGAACAGCTGTTGTAAAGTAGGTATTGATTGGTACTAGTTACATTAATTACTTTATTCTGAGAGGATTTAGCACAGCTGACACACACAGTGCAGTTTTATTTTAAAAAAGGATTGTTTCATGTTATGAAGTTTTGAAAACATGAGATGCCCAGCAAAAACTAATTATCAAGTTTAGTAATCAACATTTATCACAATTCCCACAATTATCCCTATTATTAAACTTTGAAGCTGTGGTTTTTAACTTTGATTCAAGCTTGTTACATATCAGCTGCCATGAAGAGAACCACATACTATGCTAACCATAGGGAGTTTAATCATGGTTTGAATAAACCGCAAGCCGCTTTGTACATGCAGCACTGCAAATTGCTAATGGTGACTCACAAATAGCAATATCTATATTCAGAAAAGACACCAAAATCAAGCCAAACAAACCACTTTATATCTTAGTGCAATGTAGACCAATGAATCCTGTTTGCGAAAATACAGAAAACAGATTAACCAATCTACTAGGAGGGAGGGAGGTGTCAAACTGGATTTCTTCAAGGGCCAGATCAGCATTGTAGTTCTCCTCCGCAGGCCAGGGGAGGAGCGGGGGTGGAGATGGGACAGATGCCTCCTAAAGCACCCTGCCAGCAAAAATGGGCCTCACGGATGCCGAGGCACGGCCCATTTTTGGCTGGCAGAGTACTGCTAGAGGCCGGGAAGGCCAAAAACGGGCCGCAGGGGAGGCCATACACACATCCCCGTGGCCTGTTTTGGCCGGCAGAGGCACCATGGGTCGGTCCTTTGATATTTGCAAGCCAGCCCCGTGGGCCAGATTTAAGCACCCCGTGGGCTGGATCCAGTCTGCAGGCCTTGCGTTTGACATCCCTGTACTAGGACAATCGTATATTACAAGTGAGGTAGTTGTGCTTGCGGTGAAAAAGTTGAGTGAGCATATTGCAAAAGAGGAATCCACAAAAAATTGATGTCAGGGTGCACGCAGTGTGACTAGGTGAAACAACCCAGGAGCAAATACAGCACACAAGTTTCTATTTACATACAGTGGTTTTATCCCTACAAGCATATATATATATATATACAAGTACTTTGATACAGGCCTTGAACAAAACAGCAATCGCTAATCAGCTACACCACGGAAGCACACACAGAGAAAGAGATACGCCCTCACAGGGCCTCTCATATATTACAGCCTTTTAAAGTGGTAGCAGTCCAATAACCCTGCTGACTCATTGCTATCATTGCATCATCATTACAACATTACAGTATTACAATTTGTACTAAAATAAAATAAAAAATGTATTGGAAAAAAAAAACATTACAGTATTACAGCATTACAACCTTACAGCAGCTGGTCAGCTATTAAATCATCATTACCTTGACACTGTTGCTTAAAATTGAGCAATGTTAAAATTATACAAATTGGTGGCTAGCCAAGTCCATCAAGTATATGGTAAATATTGAGCAAAGTAGTAATATAGGTGTCTAATAACCATATAATCTACAAATATTTTTTTTCATATTAGCCATCAGAACTCTTAAGGACTGTAACCTAGAGCCTGCTGGTCTTACCTTCTTCCCAGGAGGGACTGTTTTCTTTTCTTATGATGCTTAAGCCCACAGCTTTGAAGGTATAATCAATTTGAAACATACTGATTTCAATCCACACATCTGTATGTTATGTTTAAACCACAAGCACAGTAAAAGCCTCTTGCCTACACAATCTCATTTTTATTCAAAAACATCAAATATGAAAATAACAACTTTATTTCTTTATATCTATAATTTATATACCCATACATCTCACACAAGTGACTCTGGGTGGTTTATAGGAGTGAAACATGGAAACTCACTACACACAAACTCCCTGGCACCGAAGGATAAACAATGATCCCATTTATCATAACTAGTAACAAAAGCAGAATTAATAATTATTTGAATATTAACTTCAATAAAGAGAACACATAACTGAATAGTAAAATTGAAAGATTACTCCGAAGGCTGCAAAAACAGGCACCCTTATCCTAGAGTAACGCTTACCAAACATAGTGGAACACTTTTAATAAGTTCCATTCAGAGATGGGAAAAATGTGGGCGGGGTTCAATCTGAACATTTTGCTAATCAAATAAAAAAGGTAGCATATGATCCCAGGCCAAAACAGCCATGTAGGTCAAACAAAATAAAAATTATTATCCAAATAAGGGAATACATCTCAGTGCATTAAATACTATGTAATGATATTATCAGTAAAAAGGTGTAGAATTATATTTTTAAGACCATACCAGATAATACAGTTTTGTAGCTGATTAGTCTTGGTTAAAAGGGTTTTTTTTTAAAGTTAGTTAAAGCATATTTTGAAAGTGTAATTTTTTAAAAGGATCTAAATTGAAACACTACAGATAATTGCAATGTAACATTAGAAATGATTGAAAAGGTTCTTTGTAAGAATATTGTACAAAATTCCTGAGTGGAAGTCTAATTAACACAATGCATTGTTATATATTTGGCATATGAGACAACAAACTGTCTTAGGTTGCCTTTTTCCCCTGTTCATTCACAAGTCCCTGCAGTTTTCTTGGCACAGTTTTTCAGAAGTGGTTTGCCATTGCCTCCTTTCTATGGCTGAGAGAAAGAAACTGGCCCAAGGTCATCCAACAGGCTTTGTGCCTAAGGCAGTGCTAGAATTTATGGTGGTCTGATTTTTAGCCTGATGCCTTAACCACTACACCATTGGCTCCCAATAAAGTACTGGACTGGTATAAATCCAAGTGACTCTAAGCTTCGTAGCTTTGCATTGAATTCCTATAATGTACTTTATGTATAATCATTTGGACTTTCTTGAAGGCTACCTTGGTATATTCCAGTATTATTATTAGTTGCAATAATATTAAAGTAGCATTTATTAAAATAGTTTCATACAACAATTTTTTTTGATGAACAATCGAAAACTTCATGAAGGGGTCAATGAGCTGAAGAGTTTGGGGATCCAAATTCTTAACTGGTCCAGACCAGCTAATTTCACAGGGGACCAGGCTGGACTTAAACATATTTTTCAGATGTTTCGCTCTGGAAGCAACCTGGATGGAGACATCTTCTGTTCATGACACAATTGTTCTGGATGGCAGCATGTTAGATGTTTCATTGGGTTTTAGCTTTTATGATAAGAGGATACATAGCCACCATGTTACTTTCTGGTGGCAAAAAAATCAGGATTCTGATAACGCCTTTTATTAAAAGGCATGGACTTTTGTGAATTGCAGCTCATTTCATCCAATACATGGAGTGATTATACTGATGTAGGAAGTTACACTAGAGTGAGGGGGGAGGTTAATTGTACAAATGGGAGAATGTATGAAACTTGACAATTAATGCAATTAATGATTTTAGAAAATCAGCCATTCAATATGGTGGAGGATTGAAATTCCACCACCATTTGTATCTGCTTTCCTCTGATTACCAGATCTTATCTGGTAACTCCCAAAGAGTTTAGATCTCCAAACTCTTCAGCTCAATCAACTTTCAGTGATGCAGGAAAATGTGTCAGAACTGCTAAGAGCAGCAGGTCCTAACTTTACATCCATGTCCCTTCAAACATTTGGTCCAACTGCATGTGTACCATTCTTTCCTCTCTCACAATGTGCACTGATGAGACAGTGGTGAGAATGAGGGGATTTGTTCCACTGCTTTCCTACTCAACTGCATATTTCCTGACCCAAAGTAGCCCACCATGGGAGCCAGGAAAAACATCAGCTTCATTAAGAAGCCAAATGATGCATCAAGAGTACTTATGCCAGATCTACAGATCCAAATATGGCACACAGTTAGTCTTTATAGACAGTATAAAGTATCTTCATCCTCAAAGGCACCCTGCAGGCTCCATAAAACAGGACAAAAGAGTGAGCACGATACATGAGCAGCTAAATTCAGCAAGCCATCATCAACAGAATTTGACTGACTGCTTTTCAAAATGTCTACATTAGCGGCTTATTTAACCTGGTCAACTCATTCTGCAGTTTTTGACTTTCAGTGCATTTGAAAAGCAAAGAGTAATTTTGGCTCTTGGTTTTCTTTTTTTAAACAATTTGGTGTCAGTCTTTATTTGTTCTCTGCCCATTCTGCCCCCTACATTCTCTCATGCCCTTTTTGTTTGTGGAGCCTTCAAAATGCACTTAAGAATATAAAAATACTCTCTACTGGTTGGCTATTTAGCTTAGATATGTATTAACTCAGAACAGCCCTTATAAAAGCCAGTTTTAACTAGTTGATTTGACATGTTTGTTACAGTTTTGGCCTTCAGCGCTTTAAGCCTGAAAACAAAAGAGGTTTTGCTGAGCAAGGATATATGCATGAATTATGACTCCTGGCTATTCTTTTATTCTGAATGCTACTGAGAATGTACATTTCAGATGCAAATGAGAGTAGCCAGGGAGGGCTCTCCCTCCCTCCCTCCCTGTGTGTGCATGTGTGCTGTGTTGGGGGAGAAATCCCTCTTTTGTTTTTCTTTCACTGACGCTTGTTCTACCAGATTAAAAAGTTTTTGGGTGTGCAACCAGTGTCTGTGTGTGTGGGGGGGGGAGGGGGGAAGTAAGTAACCTTTTAAATACTGGAAAGAGGGAGAAAGTTGACTAACATTCCTGGCTATCTACAAGACTTGGTAAGGCACTTCTGTGTTCCCATTGCTTTCAGTTTCAACACCTCCAAGTTCTAGGTAAGTGAAAGTTAAGGTTATCTTGCAGATCTCCAGCCAGTCAGTGAGGGGGTAGCAAACAGACTACCCCAGCATGACTTTTAGCTGGTCCAGATTTTTTGCAGCTCAAATTCTGAATCCCATTGTTCCCGTGGCAGAAATACCAGTTGTTCCAGCAAAAATGTAGAATAACCAAAACATTCAAAAAAAATTTTTTCTGAACAAATTGTGTACATCCATAACAAGTAGACCATACTTCTACCATGCAAAGTTTTGTTCAAATATGATGCTTTGTGCATCACAATTGCTTCCAATGGACAATGTTTCGAAGCATTCTCCTGAGTGAAGGATTTCTTGGTTGTAGGACCTTCACTCTAGAATCCTCTAGGTGTGCCTGTTTCCTTCAAGATTTGAGTTTAATCTATCACTGAAAGCATCCATTTTAATGTAAGCCTTTGATTCTCCTGAGTGCTGCCTAATTGACTGTTTTATGAGGAAAGAAAGAACAAAGAAACACATAGAATCACATGTGAATTGCAGATTGAATGTTAAAAAAATTATTAGAGGTAAGCAAATTAATAAAGAAACTAAGAATAGGCCAGGAGAGCAACTGCTTGTAGTGAGGAAAATATTGACTGTTTCAATAGTTTAATATGAAATACATATGGCAACTAATCTCGGCACTGATATCCTAGGAACCCATAGGCAAAATATATAATGAACACACTTTCTTGAAAGCAAAGACCAATAGAAATGAAATGCCTTATTCATGTTTAGACAACTGAAAGAGCTACTCTTCCTATAAATAGGAAGTCCCCTTGACACACCTGAGTTGTATTTCATACTGGCCGGCATGACAAGGTTCAATATTCCTTATAATCAAGGTAAAGATGTCTTCATTTTGTAGGAATTCATAGCCTGCTTCTGTTGTTAGTTCCTCTCCATCTTTGAACCAATGAACTGTGGGGAATGGATCTCCAGCAATGGCACAAGAAATAATTACGTTCTGCCCCACTGCTGCTCTCACTGACTGTGGTTTACTAATAAACCATGGCTGAATACCATCCTGAGGTTCTGCAACACAAAGAAAAATGTTAAGACGGGCAGGGAAAAAATCTAACAGCACTGGTGGAATAAAGTGTGCTGAATTTCATTTAGCTTCTGTCAAACCATTTTATGGATATTTTTGCTTTGGATGCATATTCTGAATTGAGAACCTACTCATACTATTCTGGCTAGTGCAGCAGCAGCAGGAGTAATCTTTGGCAATTCTCTATATAGCAGAAGTAGCCAACATATACCCCAGATACTTTCCCCAATGGCCATGCCTACCACAGCAGCCATTTGTGAAAGTGCAAATTTATAAAATGCTATGTTCTGAAATATGCAGTAAGGGATCATGTCACTTCATTTTAAGTTTTCTTTCACTTTTTTTTTTCATCGCAAATTAGTAAGTCACTCTTCAGAATACTAAAAGTTTAAATTCAGACTTCATCATAAGTCACTTTGCACAACATGCAGAAAACTTGCATGTTATGTACATATCCATCCATCCCTTTTCCTGGGGAAGCTAACAAAACCTCAAATAATTTCCATCTGAATGTGTTTGCTGTAACAAAAGTTTCCATAATAGCTACAGCAACAGCATGTCTAATGTGATTACAATCCGTTCAAAGAAAAGGGGGAAAAACCAAACAAACAAGGTGATCTATAAATACAGAAGGAAATATTTTGGGAGGGGGGGGGAAACATGAGTGAACACATTAATTTCTCTAGGGTAGAGATGGTAGCTCAGTCATTTCAGGGGTGTTTGACTTTATAAAAGGTTTTCCGGAGGATCTCCATGTTTCTTTTGCTTCCAAAAATCTGAAGTCTTTAAAACGAAAAGCAACAACCCAGATGGTACTTTGTGTACTTCTTAAAAAAAAAAACCTGGTCTGCTATGGACTGGAGAGAATGTTTAAGTAAATAAACTGAAGAAAGATAAATATAGCCCATGGTTGTTTTAAATATCTAGACAAATGAAAAATGAAGCCATGAAATATCCCCCAAAAATCAGTATCCTAAATTCCTAAATTTAGGCATCCTAAAATTCTCATGTGACATTTACAATAATATATTATTAAATAAAATTGAGATTGCTCCACATACTCTAGAGTGAAGACAGCAAGGGATCTCAGCTTGAGTTATTCCCTTGTATAGAACAATCTCAGGAGGAGACATTTGTGTCTACCGTTATCTTTGTAGCTGTTCATTTGCTATTTTTATAGTCTTAGTAATAAATAAATCCAAAAGAATGCAAGTGTTCCAAAACCCCAGAGCAGCCTTCTTTAACCTAGTGCCCTCCACATGCATTGGATTAGAATTCTATACCTGTATGGGCTGAAGACTGGGATTTGTCTATAATATCTGAGGATAATAGGTGGGGGGGGGGGAAACAGCGTACAGTCTTGTTACCAAGCTCTGAACCTTTACACATTTAATCATAACCCGTTTGCAGATTTTCTGATTGCCAAAATCTCTCTCTTGGCCCTGATCAGCTCCACACCAAAATAACTATGTGCATATAAGAATGTTTATGCAAGAGTTTAATGATTAACCCTTTCTCATCTACTGTGAATCTTGGGGTACATTCCATAAACTATCTTTACTGTTTCATTATTATTTACTCCATCAATATTCTCTGCAAGGGGACAGGACAGCCAGAAGTAGAGAAACTGAGAAATGGGCTACAAAAGAAAAGGAGGAGGAAGAGTGGGAAGAGAGCAAAGGGAGTGGCTTCATTCACTCTGCTTTGGACCTCCACTCCCATGCATGCGAGCCATGGTAGAGTATTCCTAAAAGAATTTGGGCCTTGATAAAATAATTCAATAGAAGTTTTTCATCCCTGCTCTAATTTGTAATATGCATGGATGCGTGCTCAAATAAAGCGTTACCCTTTCCATATTCCCACAAGCATATTCCCACAGCTGGGTGTCTCATTGTGGCTAAATAACATTTGCTTTCATTATGTGTTGTGCTTTACTCTCTTCACAAAAAGTCACTGCCCTCATTCATTATGCTCACAACAGCTGGGCTGCGCTTCCTTGAGCTTTAGTACCACGGGCTTAGCTATTGTAAACTTAAGGTTCTTTTTGAAACTGCTACATCATGAATAGGTCCATGCATTACTTCAGATCTGAAGAGTAAAAATGATGCTCTAGGGGTCACCTGTACAGCACCCTCTGGTAACCCTTTAAAGTGGCGGCGGCAGCAACTTTTCCCAGAACTGCTACAGTGCAATTCTGGGAAAAGACATATTTGGTTTCTGGAATTGCTGACAGATGCTATGTCTGTGTCCATGCACACAACATATGGGCTTCCTCCCCCTTTGCTTGTTTAGATTACTCAAAGCTATTATTTTATGGCCTGTAGTTTTCTAAACACATGAAATGTCCAAATTAGGTCATTAAGCACATGGCAGTATATTATTGCTATTTTGGTAATTAATATACATAATTTCTATCTTTAAATATTCCGTTCCATCAGGTGCTTGAGCAAAACAAATGTAACTGCTTATAATTGTATACACACACACACACCATTGTTTCACCCATAAATAAGAAAACAATAGATAGAAATATACTAATTGTAACTTGAACTTAAAGTGTTGTATTCACAACCAAGTTTCTGAACTAACTATTCAGTCAAATAGTCACATCCCTAGGCTTCTACCCTCTACACTACAGAAACACATCACAGCTTTTTTAGAAATCTATGTATTCTCATTTAATACTTTCTTTTCTGGTTATAGAAATTAGAGTACATTCTTTAGAGTGAAGCAGAATGAACTATAAGGCCAAATATCCATTAAAATTGTATCTAAAGGGAAACTATGGAGTTTCTGAGAGACAGGGACATTCTCAACAATTTGAATACTTTCCTGTGTAGCTGTTAAACAATGCAGAACGTGTGTGTGCGTGTGTGTGTGCTTGCACACACCTACCTGTCAGCATAAAGATATAAAAACTTTACCTTGTACAGTCAGCGTTGCTTCAGTATGAATTCCTCCCAAGTCATTCCAGGCCTCACAGGTGTATTCTCCTGTGTCCTCAGGAAATACCTCTTGGATACAGAGGCGATACACATTGCCCTTCTTTTCAAAGTGAAAATCCTCTGTTTCCTGGATTTCTTTACCATTGTGAAGCCAAATTATTTCAGGAGGTGGATTAGCTGAGCCACAAATAAAACAGAAGTCTTTGAGATAAAACAAAGGCAGCAGGGGAAGTCTATGAACTATTCTATTAAGCCAACTGCAACTGTAAGATAAGGCAGAACAAGAAACTTGCATGGACTTCCTGCTGCCATAACAATATTAAAAAGCTCTATTCTGAGTAAAATACAGGGATACAATATAGAACACGTATATATTAATGAATTCTTATCTGCACATACATGCATGTACACACAGACCAATTCTTTGGTTTTAGTCACGTCAATGCACCTCTGTCTGATCAGCTGTTATTTTATGGCTTCCTATCAAAAGCAAAACATGAGTTCAAACATACATATTATGTTCCAGAATTAGTGGAACTGTCCTGCCCCATTCTTTTTTCTAATCTTCTGAAAATGTCTTTTGCAAAAATAGAAATAATAGTTTCTTCACATGTGCTCTTGGCATTTTTCTCATTGTGTGTTTTATTGTTTTGCACTCCACTTAATCATATTATTTAATAGAAAAACTGAGTTTTCACAAATCATTTCTCACTCTTACATAGATCTAGATAAAGGGTTCTATTTATTTGTTTGTACTAGTTTTATAGCCTAACCCAAACAGGGTCTGGACAAGCTACAACAAAGCCCAAAGAAATGTACAAAAATCATGTAATATAATTAACATCTTAAAATTAACATAAGCATATTCCATAAAAAGAAGGCATTATTCTACAATGGCAGTAGAGCCATCTATTTACCTTACACTCTATTGGTTTCCCTGGCTTCTCTAATGATAAAAAGTTAGAAAAAGAAAAAAGGGAATAAATATGAACCAAAGGCAAAGGCTTGATTACAAAACAGATTGTTAAAATTCTGAACAGTTTATTATTTCTTATTTAGTTCTATTTCTATATTACCTTTCTCCCAAGTAGCCCACTAGAAAACACAAATATTTACCTGAAACTTCTACTGTCATAATCACTTGGCTTCCATCCATTACCTTGAGATCACTTAGGCCTTTTAGGAGGACTGGAGGAAAGGTTTTATTGGCTGCAACTGGATGTGCACTTTCTAGTTTAATTCTGCTCCTCTTTTCTGCTTAAATAAGAGACATAATGGTTTCCCATAAGGAACTTTTATAAAAAGATTCAATTACTCTTATCAGAACACAACTTAATAGGATAGCACCATTTCCAAGGTAGAAAGACTCAACGTTACTCATAAAAAATCTACACAGACAAATATAGCTCTACATTTACGGATTATTATTATTAATCAAATCTTTTAATTTAATTAATTGTCATGAAAAAACTTCTGAAATAGTTATAGAAAACATAACACCAACTTTATTATTTATATATCTTTGCTAAAGATAGAAGTAAAAAATAATATTAAATCACATCCTAATTTTGGATTACTCTGTTGAGAAATTTTCTAAAAGATCTTTGCCATTCATTTTTTCCCTAGAAAGGTTGTATAAATAATGAGAACAATTATTCTTGCCTAAAGTATGCTATTTGGCTCAAATGTAACTAATGGCAAATTGTTCTTAGTGAGCAGCTGTCTTCGGAAGTGTATTGAAAAAAGATGCCTAGGAGATTGAGATATATTTTTTTCTAGCTATTAGAATAAGAAATAATAAGAGCAGTGCTGTGGCCTAGAGGTGAAGATGCTCGCCTCCCACTCGGAAGGTTGAGAGTTCAGTCCTAGGTAGCAGCAGGTGTTTCTCTCTCAGGGCGCAAAGAGAAAATATCTGCTGCAAACTCCACATAGGCATCAGGAAGGGCACCTGGCCAGTAAAATGCTCAGCTCGATTCAGTCACAACTCCACCCCAAATAAAGGGATTAAAGGGTTGTAAAAAGAAAAAAAAATGTAAGAAATAATAAAGACAATGAAAATTGAAATGAGGAGGGAATGGGGGGCTGGGAACCATAGATTAGAGCACCAAGGAGCAATTTTTTTAGAAAGAGGATATAGTTTTTATACTATATAATGTAGCTTATACTATATTTACATGGAAGAAATATATGTTGTTAAAAGAACTCAAGAAAGATAGATATTTTATTGTTAGGAAAAACCCAATTCCATGATTGTTGCAATTGGTGATTAAATCCCATCAAGTTTGGGAAAATCATCTTCAGGCAGCCAAATTGACTTTAGATCAGGATGCAAACGGTGTAGCTTTAGAACCACATGCAAGTCATCAGCATCTCTCCGGGGCCTCCAGAGCACTCCTGTTATCATGGTAATGAATTCAGGAGCAAATAATACCTCCAACTTGCAAATAAGCCTTATGTCCACTTAAGGCCCAAGGCCTATTTTAATCTCATCTATTTTTAGGGTACAACCGTTGATCAGATTCTAGTGTAGACTGAAATTGGGAGCTTTTGTTTTAATGAAAGGAAATGGTTTAACAAGCTGCTTTTTCTACTCATATTGTCAGGAAGGAATAAAGCAGAAGGAATAACCTGACCTAAAAATTCTGGAATATACCTTCACGCAAATAAAAACACCCATGTAATTATTTTATGGCATATTCTCATTTAACAGTTCGCTAGTATTTAAAACTGGAACACACATTGCATGTTAGGCTAACTGGTATGTCTTCCTAGAATTTCCTGGATGCTTTAGTCAGTATGGCTTAACTGGGCTCTTGGCCCAGACTCAGCCTTTATGGCATGTCTAGCTAAGAATTTTTACTTGCATACTACAAGACACTTAAACAATTCATTGTCCTTTGTCAAAATGGAGGTACAATTCTCTTTTTATGCACGCTATAATTTAATTCCAATAATTCTTTCTCTTAGCCTTCCTATTATTTAATGAACTTTTTTGCCTGTACTACTTAGCTTTGAAGCTAGATGATTAATATTGTTGACATAACTGCCATCTCTACCTTAGAAACTATGGCTCTCAACATCTACAAACTATTAATAGAACTAATTGGGTTATAATCTTTATGTGATGTTCAGGAAGAAAAGTTATGAGTACTTTACATTTATTTCATGACACTTAAGCAATGAAGCTTGCCATACGTTTTTTAAAAGCTTTAAATATTCTATGGACATATAAATGAACAATGTTAAATGGTGCTTTTATATATTTATATCTATCTCCCTTGGTGTATGAGAATGTCAAATGTACATCTGAGAATATTTATTTTCTCTTTAACCACCCAGTTGAGCAAAACCTTTATCTAAGGTTCAATTCCTCGAGGTGATAGCCGAGCTGGCAGTTGAGACCCCCAGACTTATAGTCATGGGGGATTTCAACTTGCCTTCGGTGGGCGAGACCTCAGGGGTGGTTCGGGAGTTCCTGGCTTCCATGACGGCCTTGGACCTGACCCAAGTAGTTACGGGTC
>JANHFL010005700.1:420484-434570 GCA_032468155.1 Oxyrhabdium leporinum | reverse complement strand
ACTGTTGTAAACCGCCCCGAGTCTTCGGAATGGGGCGGTATATAAATTAAAAATTAAACTAAACTAAACTAAACTAAGGGGAGTAGGGGATTTTGGTTTTTGTATTGGGGTTTTATTTTTGTAAGTTGCTCGGAATTGGGTGGCAATATAATTGAGTGAATTGAGTGGCAATATAATTATTTTTTAATAAATAATAAATAAATCCAATGATCCATTAATAAATAAATGTTGTTTTTTTAAGACCAAAGACATTTTAACTTCTACTGCTGTGGCTAGTAACAGACATGACTCCTTTCAAATTTATATTGAAACAAATTTTAATTAATAATTTCCATTATTACTTAGCCCATCTAAATATATTAAATAAATATTTTCTCCCTGTTCTTTGAGGGGAAATTCTTCTCATCAAAGAATTGATGAATGTTGTCATTAAATCTTCTCTTTTGGTTAGTGGCTATTCTATACACTCTGAACACACTGAAATGAGCAAGGCAATTATAAATGTGCCAGGACAATGACCCAATCTTTATTCCAAAACCCATTGCTCAAGAATCAGTGAGTTATTCAGTAATAACTCACCAGTAGTCACTGAGAACTAATACTGAAATCTGTATATTTTGCTTTTGAACTCAGTATAATTTACTTTTGAGTATAAAGAAGCAACATTAATAGAATACAGTTTTAACAAGAGAACAGGAAAGATTAATCCTAATTCTTTTTTTTTTAATTGTATCTGTCATCTTACAATGTGTTATCAAATATGCCCACTCCCCCTTGCCCCATTTGTATGTGTGGCTCTTCCTTCCAGTTTTAATACTTTGCACTCCAACCTTGGGAAGCTATAATGACACAGGATGCAGATTCCAATGAGAAAACAAGAAGCAGCTCCTCCAATTACTAATCTAAAAATGGCCATGCTTAGTTTGGAAAAAGAAACTTCTAAATGATAAAAAGCATTTTTATTACACATAAAGTTCACAAAACAACTTTCCCACAGCACTCCTTCTTACTTAACACAGCAGCTTGTTCATGAATGAAAAGGGCCATCTTTTATTAGCATCCCGACTGTGAGTGGCATACAATGCTCCTTGAATCAGCCCCCCAGAGATTTAGGCTCAAGTGCTTCTTCCAGAGAAATACTTTTTTTTCAGAATGTAGAAAGTGCCCTCTGCTCTGCTTTACTTTCTTCTGCCCATATGACAGTTTCCCATGATCACAGCCAAAACTATCAGGAAATTGAAACGACATTAATTCACGTGCTAATTTCAAGATTCTACATTCCACCTTCTGGGGACTGATGTACTAAAATGGGAATGCATTAAAGTACCTTCCTGACGCTTCTTCACTTGCTTAACAATGTACTTCGAGGACTCAAATTAGTATCTGACTGGCCAGCAGTCTGATTCATTTGGCAATGCAAACAGGGGAAACCACCAATCATTGCTGCTAGCATCTCTTAGCCAATCAGTGAACTTCTAGTGCTCTTAACATTGCACTATCTCATCAAAGAGTTAGGATCTCAAAGACCTGTGGTTTGGTTCACATTTTCTTTTATTCCCCACCCCCTTACAACTTTCAGCACATCTTACATGGGTAGTTCTTAAAAGTAATCTTTCATTCATTTCTCCTATGGCCATGTAGTGTTAGGTGCCTCGAAATGTAAAGTATCGGAGAGAGGACCAAAAGAGAGGAGAAACTGCTATATATAATACAAAGATCTACTTCCCCACACTTTTTATTCATGGATAAACATATAGCATAGTGTAAATGTGGAATGATTTCTAAGAATAGACGGAGAAAAATTCTCAGCTTTTTTTTTTTAGATTTGAGGAATTCCCTGTTGTGCCCAAGAATGGCCAAATTTCTAATCTTAGTCTTAGAAAATCTCCTATGAATATTGCTGTCATAAGTCCTTTTGTTCTCAAAACTTTAAGCAGGTCCTTAAAGCCTGAGAAATTGGGCCACTTTTATGGACATTTTTGTGGAAACCTCTGCACATATTAAAAATATAAAAGGAAGGGTGGGAATGCATGCATTTATTTCTTAATACTTATTCACAACTTCCTATATGTTTTTTCTTGCATTTGTTCTGGTATCTGAGTGACTGTGTTACCTATTTGCCTGTCCATCAAATGAATGATTATCACTTAGAGAATGAGGTCAATACCTTTTCTCCTTTTATAATAGAAAACTCACAAATTTAAAACTAGTCAAGTAGTGGCTTTATTTTCTCATCAGTAAATTCTAATAAAGATAAACTAAATCCAAATTTAGCACAACAGGGAATCATAATCCCTAATGTTTAGTTTCAGGAAAAGAGATTTAAATCGGCCAAAGGAGTCTGTTTGCCAGAGCTTTAGAATAAGGCAGCCAAATAACGCCTAGCCTGAATCCTTTGCAGACATACATGCTCAGCAATACTGACCATTTATGGTGATTAAAATATTGTGTTGGCTCCCAGTCTCATAAATCAACTGAGCTGCAAAAAAACACTTAACTCTAAAAGTACTAGTTTGCTAAGTGTGCAGAGAAGTAGACATACAAATATCCATGAAGCCAAATCACTCAACCAGCATATTTCAAATAAAATGTTCCACATTAAAGTTCAGCTCCATTCTGGTCTACATCTACATCTGGTCTACACAACCCTTACTTATGCTTTAACACTGTTAATTCAAAGAGAAGAAACAAACTGCTTAACAGGAACCTAAAAATGCAAAGTCATTTGGTTTCTGTTTCTTGCTACAAAAAAAGTGTTTTTAAAACTGCAATCCCACAAACACAACTTGAACTTAAAAAGTTGTGATATATGTAAGTCATATTACAATCAACATAACATTCATGAATTTGTTTTCTTTAATTTCCTATTGCTTCATAGCTCAGTCTGGAGTTTCCCATCAGGGAAAGCATCTACTTTTGCTATGTCTGGAATTGGACAAAAGGATGAGACTGAGAGAAAGCAAATCTTCTCAGCAATTTTGTATATACACAAGATGATCCCTAAATATAACCCAGTCATAATGGCTGTGAGATAACTTTTTCAGTCTAGCAAGAAATAGATACATTGCTTATCTAAATAATTGGGCAATCCACCCTTGTCATTCCATTGGCTTAAATCAAGAGAAATGTAATTAATCCCAGATATGGTCATGTCAGTTGCAACAACTCTATTAGACATAAATAAAGCAGCTTTTCTTTTGCCTGAAGTACTTTCAAGACTTTGTGATAATATTTAATGATACAAACCATGCTATCCAGCAACAATTCCATCTCCTTAAATTCAACCAATGTTCTGCACTGTTTCCCCCCCACCTTAGCTGTAATATAGAGAAGGTTAATCTAAGATGTTATTACATTCCAAGGTTTCTTGCATTAATAACAGCTTTTTTGAAGGATCTTTATACATAGTCAAAAATCATAATCAAATCTTAATTTGGGTAATAGAGACTTGGTAAAGGAGGTAGGTTTATCTTCCCAGTAGAACACTATATAGTAGAATAAACTAGACATGGTATATGGAAAGGACAGTGCTGACACTGGAAACCCACAAAATTAGTGTTAATTGACTTCAACATTAACTTTGATGTGGCTTGTTTGGGGCAACTCAGAGCAGCTATGGTAATCCAGATTTGTCAAAGGGCCAATATACAATGCAGGGCACATGGTCAATGTGGCCTATGTTGTGATGGACAGGGATGTTCTGATGTCAAGGGGTGCTACTATTTTGGATTTCTGGTGGAGAAAATGGCAGTTTAGATGCTCTTGAAGATGATATCGCAGCTTATTTTGCTCCCTGTATAGCAGGAGGCCTTTCTTCCTCCAGATCAAAGGAGGACACTAGTAATTTATCAATGTGGCCCACACAGTGCTGCTTCTCATGAGTCAGTTGAGTGATGGGAGGGGGGAGGGATTTTCACTGAGTTTACAGTTGTGATGCAGCCAAATTTATGGAACTAGAACAGACCTTTTTCATTTCTAAACAAATTTTTGGATTTGTTCATCTTTGCAGCTAAAGAAAGACTCTTTGGAACAGAGAAGTACTTCTCTTTGGAGTTTTTTCTTTATTTCTAGGGCTACATTTCAATTAAAATGTTAGGAAAATTTTATTGGTGTTTGTTTGACTCACAAAACTTGTAAATAAAAGAGACTAAAAGTATTTAAACAATTTTATTTTTGAAGGGTTGAAAATTAAAAATATACTTCTTAATGAACCTGCATTGTGAAATTACAGTCTGAACTTCAAACAGGTTTTGTTTTTTTTTAAATCTACTTTGCCACCAATTGGTTGACCTTATAAATGAAGGACTTCCTTCTTTGAATTAGAGGCAGCTATTTTAAAGGCAATGCCTATTAGGATTTTCCATACCAGAAAAAAATGTTTCTTTCTAACAGATATTTTTGAAGCAGGAAAGGATTCCATTTCACTGGGATAAGCTTCAGGGAATAATTTTTACTTTTCAACAATAGTGAAAAATCCCCCCACAAAAAAATTTTTTTTCACTATTTGAGAAAATTAAAACAAGACAAATTTGTTTCCAAGAAACACACAATAAAGAAAAAACTAGATTTGAAGTGTCTGATCTGTTAGACTTTGAATGAAGAATTTATATCAACAAGTTTAAAAAAGATTAATGAAGTAGTTATATTAATCCAGACTTAAAACCAAAATTATTGACAGATGAACATGGTAGGTACTGTAGGTTTCAAATGAGGCTGAAATTACTCCACAGTTTTATATAATTTCAGATAAGGAAACTAAACTAAGGCAAATTACCAAAATCTTTTTTAACATATGATGAACAATCTGTTATTGGTGGACAGTTGCAAACAGATGTATGGTACTTCTAGGAAATATATTTATTTTTCAGAAATACATAGATCCTTTTAAAGAATTGATATGGAATGGATTTCTAAGAATCTTGGAAATAAGATTAAGATAGATGTTCTACCTAAGGCTTCTTCGGATCACAACCCTATCAATTTGACGCCTAAGAGAAAATCTACAATTTTTAGACTGATGAATGAAGGCTTTTTACAGAAAGAATTGGTGGTGGACAACTGTAGGAAGAAACTAACTGAACTCTTTGGTAACAACTTAGATAAAGAAACAGACTTAAAGACCATTTGGGATGCCAGTAAAGGTTTAATGAGAGGCTATTTTAATCCAACATAATCAAGAGTTAAAAAGAGAAGTCTCAAGAAAAATGCAGACCACTTTGGATGGAAATTAAAAAGAAAGAAAAAGATTTACAAAAGTTCTTGACAGATACCACTATTATATATCAGATTAAACTTCTATAACAACAATTATCTATGCTAATAGATATAAAGACAAAATTAAAATATTTGAAACAGAAGAACTTTTAGTTTGCAAATAAACCTGGGAAATGAATGACATAAATTGAGAAAGGAAAGAGAAAGGAAAATGGTAATGAAAATTTAAAAAGGAGATAAAGCATTTGTGGATAATATGAATATGGTGAAAATACACGCTGTTGGAAATGAATGAAAAACCTTACAAATTAAACATTCAAGACAATATCATAATATTCTAGAAAAGGATCATAGTAATTGGTGTCAGCCTTAGGAGCCATATTTGTAGAAGGCCTCTGTGGCTGCCACAATTAGTGCCTGGGAAAATGGGAGTGGGGATATTCACATTGAGCTGGCTAAAGTAGACACAACAACATTCTTCCCCAGAGAGTCAAGGGCATGTCAACCTGCACCTGGAGAAGGAGTGGCAGAAGGAAGTACTTCGTTTGGGACGGAGTTGGATTGGGCCATGTGATCATGGATGGAGGCAGAAGGGTGGATCTTTGAATTTCTCTTGGGGAGGGAAAACCCTGAAACTTTCAGATTCAGGTTTTCCCCAGATGTACCAATATGACTTCTTCAATAAATTCTTACTTAGATGAACTTTGTTTCCGAGAGCTGAATGGAAAAGGGGGTTTCATTGGAACGCTGACAATTGGCACATGAAAGGAACATAATTATGTTTTTTCCACTTCCCTACTTAATGACCAGAAAAAATGTTCAGGGCAAATACAAATGTGTAACACAGCTTTAAATATATGTACTGATATGTTAGAAATATATTTTAAGAACATACTGAGTGAACAGCAATCCTAAGCAGTCATATACTTTAGGAGGGAAAACTCATGAGGGCTCCATTTTGGGTTTTAGTGGGGGGAGGGCCAAGAGCATAAAATGGGCATAATTCAATCATAGTGTCTTGTGCATTCTATTGCAATTGTATTCAAGGCAATTTCATCACTCTTCCTTAACATGTGGACTGATTCCATGATGTAGCACCTGCTGCCAAGGATATTCAGCCATGGCTCAGAAATGCTGTAACTAATGTGCAAGAACCATGTGAAGCACACACTGCATTTTGAAGTGGAAAATTTCAATTTCAAGGAGCATCTAAAAATAGTAATACTGAAAGGCTATAATTTTTATTTATCTGTACCTACATTTATAGCTAGTCTGCCTCCAAAAGTCTTGAAAACTTACTGTAGTTTGTAAATGATGCAGAGCTTGTTCTAAAACTCCTAATAAATATTGACTGAGCAATTAGATGAACCATGTCATAAAGGTATTGTAATTTTGTTCCATAGTACATTCCAAAATTGCTATGACTGCAATTTTGATTATGCTGCTCGATAATTCTAAAAATCTCAGCTCCAAAGTATCTGTAGCACGTCAAATTATAATGGCTTTCATATTGGATGTACAGTATCTCTCTATCTTCCTTAGTCATACAAACCTAAAGAATCAGACATACTTAATTTTTTTTTTAAAAATTAAACCCTATCAGAAAATCAATAGTTTACACAATTTCCAGAAATAGAGAAGTATCTGCAAAAATCAGTGGTGATTTGATGTAGCCACTTTCTAAATCATCAAAAGCAATATTTATCCTCTTGAGCATCCTCAAAGTTTGGATACAAATTGGTTAAACATTGAAATAAAACAGAGTTGCTATGGTAAGATTTCTATGTTTATAGATCTTACAGCCTTGGGTTATTATTAATTTTGGTTTTATTAAAACATACTGTAATTAATGGGCAGGACCAAATTAATTTGTATAAAGCAGACCTACTAAAATCAATATGCCAAGTTATGAAATAATACATGACTGTTGAAATATGTTTTTTCTAAAATGTTAATAATTTGCACAAAATAAGTTAATAATTTAGAAAAAATTCACCCATCTCCTTGAAGTTTATGTATCAAGCAGAATTATGCTTAAAGTTACCAATCAATAATTACTGTGTAACTCTCACCTTGCTTTAGCATGATTACTATCCATAAAGAGATATGTTTATGAATTTATAAATATATAACCACAACAAATAAAGCCGCCCAGAGTTGTTGGATATGAGATGGGTAGCATATAAATTTTATAAATAAATAAATAGTCACAACGAATAAACATATTCCCCTTTAGAGAATCCTACCTGGGGCCCCCAAACTGTATTTTGCAGTCAGCATCTCTGGGTTGAGATAACCTGTTCAGAGCAGCTTTTCTAAAAAGATTTTAGATGATTCTAATCTGATAGCCTGCTGATCAATGAATGGCTGCTATAAGCAGATTATGAGAACTATGGCAAACAAAGCATATACATATAACAAAAACATTTAATGCTAAGGAGCCTACATGAATTATCCATAGACAAAGATAAAAATATTAAATTTCTGGCATGAGGAAAATTTTCTAAATTTTAACTCTAACATTTCAATATTTATATACTGTTTTATATTTTGATATTTTATTGTACAGCTCCCAGAGTCTCTCTTTGAGGGAGAAGGGAAACCTAAGTATATGCTATCAGCTGGTTGGCTTTTCAACAAATAATTAAATGAGCAGATTAATCAAAATACTGTAAGCAAAATATTGCAAATGATAGGATCCTCACGTTAGTAAAAACTGATGAATTCCAAGATGTCCTGCTGAAGATAGGGAAATTCCTATGACAAATCATCCAGTTATTTATGAGATGCAAATAAAACTTCTGTTTGATACTAATAAAGTTTCTCATCAAACATATTTGAGTAAATTTAGGAGACATGGGATAAAAAACGTTGCTTTTTTCTGGACTACTAACTGACTAAACAACAAAACAAACAAGAAATAGAAATAAATGGGACATTTTCTTAATGGAGAGATGTAAGAAATGGGGAAAAAAGGGACTGTAACAAGCACCAGAAAAATATTTTTAAACTGGCTGATTAGAGAACCCAGGGGCAAATCTGACTGAATTTAAGAAAGCGAAAAGAGATGCACACTGGGACACCTATAGCGTCATGATGGGATCTATCCACCAACCGTCTTAGAAAAAGACATTAAGAAGATGGCAACTCTGTGTAGCAGCTGTAAAAACATAAAAGCAAAATCAATGCTTAGGAATATTAGAATAATTAAAATAAAAATGCCAGAACTGTTATGCTCTTATATAGATCTATGATGCCTCTGCAGTTTGATGTATGCAGAATGATTTATGTTTATATAATTGAAGAGGAAAGTAGTGGAACGAATAAAATTGCACAAGAGGACAATAAAAATTATTGGTGAGCTAGGAATTAACAATCACAAGATATATAATGGGCATTAACATGGATGGTTTTAAAAGTCCAGAAAATCCCATTGGTCACTGTGAAAAACACAATGGAGAGCCAAAGTAGTACAGTAAGTCAGGTATTGAATTAGGATCAAGGAGATCAAGTCCAAATCCATTCTCAGTCATGAAAAATTACTGAACTTGATGCCAGACATTCGGTCTCAGCTCAATCTACTTAGTAAAGGAAATGCTATAATTGCTGCCAGAATAGACTAAGTGTAACCTGTGAAGTGAAGTGAAATAAAATGAAACACAATACAACACAACACAACACAACCTGGCTCAATAATGGTAACTGTGAGAGGGATCTTGGGAGTCCTAGCGGACAATCACTTAAATATGAGCCAGCAGTAACCAAACTTCTGCAGCTACCAAAAAAAGCCAACACAGTCCTAGGCTGCATTAACAGAAAGATAGAATCAGGATCATGTGAAGTGTTAACACCACTTTAAAATGCCTTGGTAAGACCACGTTTGAAATATTGCCTCCAGTTTGGTCGCCATCGTATAAAAAAGAGGCTGAGACTTTAGAAACAGCGCAGAGAAAAGCAACAACGATGATTAGGGGACTGTAGGCTAAAACAGAGGAAGAATAGTTGCAGGAATTGGGCATGTCTAGTTGAATGAAAAGAAGAATTGGGGTGACATGATAGCAGGGTCCCAATAATTAAGGGGCTGCCACAAAGAAGAGAGGCAGGCAAATTGTCTACATTTGCCATGTTTGAATTCAAAAACAGCAGGTCTGGGAAAAAGGAAGGTACTGGAAAGATCAGCTGGTGTACAAGTCATGCAAAAAAAGGAAAGGAATGAAAAGCAAAGTGTACTCTCCTTGTCCTACTCATCCCGCTTCTCTGGAGCTTGTTTCTGTCCAAACTGTTTGAGGTTTGGGCTGTGCTAGATTGCAACCTGCCTAGAACAGTATGGGTATGGCCAAATACTGAGCCTCAATGTGTTTGTTTCAGGCACAGAGACCAACACATTTTTCCTTTTCATTCACATAGATGGTAGGTTCTGGAAAAATGAGTATCTCTTATTCAGTTCAGATCTGTGAAAGGTCCATTCCTTAGCCTGTGTAAGGTCTACGTCTGGCAAAGCAACCCTCAGCAGCTCCCAAGGCAGAGAGGGCTATTATCTAAATATGTCTGAACTGCCCAATGTCACCAAATGAAGGCATCCATTAACTCAGAAAGGCAGAACAAAAAAGTCTAGTCTCTACACTTTGGATTAGAGACCTGTATAAAGACTGTGATTTATTTACAGCCCCTAAAAGCAAAAATCTGTACGTATATGGCATCATCCTTGACCACAAGAGAGAATTGAATTTGGTTGCACCATGCCTGAAAGTGTTCTACCCGTTCCTGAATAAGGTTTTAAATACCTGAAGATCGGAGATTTACTGCCAAACTCTACTAAGCTTGACAGCTGGGGAGCCACACAGTAGAAAACTTGAGGGGGGAGGTCTTCAGAAGGGACCCCCCTGCTAAACTAAGTAATGGAAAGATTAGTGGAAGAGACAGTCCTTCTGATAATACGGACCTAAAACTATTTACAATGTTAAAGGTCAATGCCAGCACCTTAAATTGAGCCCAAGAGTCAATAATCAGCTAGTACAGGTCTTTTAGAATAAGCTTCACGTGATCCCTATACTCCAGTGAAGCAGCCTGGCATTTTCCACTAATGGTAATTTCCAGATATTTTTCAAATCTAACCCCACATAAATTGCACTGCAGTAATAAAGAGGGCATGTGGCCATTGCTAAATAAGACCAGCACAGAAAAGATTACAGCTGGTACTTCCAACAAATATGATGCGCTTTACCAGTGCTTCTGCAAATCCAATGGCAGTTGGAGATCAGGGAACAATCTTCAACTGCAAACCTATCTGGCAGGAGAACAGCCTCTTGATTCAAAAGAGGCTTCACTTCTCTCCCCAAGAACCTATTTTCCTCCTTATCTATAGCACCTTCTTCCTCTCTAGAGGGCAAGCTTAACAGATATGTAATATAGGGAGGATTTTATTCCTGGGAGTAGCAAATCAGCAATAGGGAATGTTCTACATTCAAGGTATTTCTATATCCAGTTGACAGAACCTTTTGGGCTGGTAATATGCTTTCAGTTTTCAAATCTGATCACATAATCCAGTGGAATTTATAAAGACACACTTGTCCCTCTTTTTAAAAAAATATAATTTTCCATTTGCTTTACAAGTTACTTATATATAATAATCCATTTACAAGACCATTAATGTCAAAATCTCTTGGCTGGGTTTGATATTGAAAGCCATTTAGTGCCAGGTAACCTTCTTTAAATTATTTGTTTCATCATACGACCTAGTGTTCTCCAGAACTGTTGGATTTTAATTCCTGTCAGCCCCAGCCAGCATGACTGATGAAAGGGATTGATGGAAGTTGAAATCCAAAACTTCTAGAGGACATTGAATTGTTTATCCATGCTAGTTTGCATCAGCTAAATAGGAGGGTTGAAGATATTTTTGTTGTTCTAGAACCTTTTGTAGCTTGTAGCAGTACACCAAAGAAATGAAATTTTGTATTATCTACGGAGAAATAGCAGTGATCTGCAAAGATGGTGCTATATGCAACACAAAGATCTTTAAACACAATACTATAACTCTCTTTTATTATTTTGCTAAAATAAACTTTTGTTCTGTTTCTTCACTGGAGCTGCGTAGGGAATGTATATTCATTCAAAACAGCAATGGATACTTGGAATCATAATTAAAATAGTGTGAGAGTATGTTACGTTGCAATACTGTTGAAGCTAAGCAGATTTCTGCCTAGACTGATTCTGGATGGAAAACTGCTCGAATATTAAGATAAATGTGAAATTAAAAGCTTACTGTGTCAGCCCACAGAATACAGGATTTTAAAAGTGGAATAATGAAGGGGCTCAGTTCAGCCTTCTCATCTGGAGGCATTACGGTTTCAAAATAATTGAAGGACATCCGACTGAAAAAGTTTGCTATAGAATTAATCAACATTGGAACCAAAATAGTAGTGCAGAAGGAAATAATTTCAATTGGAGACAACTGCGCTTTACCACAATTTACTGAAACATAACTCATTAATGTTTTCCAAATCGATTGAAAGATATGCTACTAAGTAAAGGTCAAACACATGGCCAGGGGTTTTTAAAAGCAACAGGATGCATAAAACTCCTCACAAACTCAAATATGCCTCTTAGCGGATAAGTAGATTAAGACATAAGAAGATATATCTGTCAAAAGATACAACAAGATCAGTTCATCAATGATCACTGATTATATCTCCACTGAATAAAAGGCACAGTAAAAAAATTATCATCAACAAAGACAAAATGAAGTAATTAAAGTTTTCAGTTCAATCCTCAAATGATAGATCAGCTGGACATTTATCTTCATAATTACCTTTAACAGTAACCTGAGCACAGCAGGAAGCTTTTCCAGCAGCATTTTCTGCCAGACATGTATATACTCCATCATCTTCTGGTAAAGCATCTTGGATAGTCAATTTTGCAATTCCATCTTCAAAGTCAGAACACACATACTGAATTTGTTGATCTACAGAAAACAGAAGGAAAAGCAAGAAATTTGCTGAAGTTCCCAGTTTGCACCCACAAAAGTGTATTGGAAGAGTTTTCCTCAAATATGGACCCTTTTAAACTAAATCTGTATTATGCAAAATCGTTCACCATTTGATAAAGCATTTACGACAGCCCCAGCAATAAATTATTATGAACACTTATAAACTAGATGAGCAGATTTAAAAACGAGATGAGCAGATTAAAAAAGCACAGTGATTTTATACATACAACAGACTCTTTGCCTAAAACTGAAAATAATTCTTTCTGAGAATTATTCTCATTGTCTCTTTAACATAATGTATTGAGAAAAAAAATGATGACATTACAAGAACTCTAGCAAACGACTATTTCCCATTTAGAGCCAATGTGATAGAATAGAGAATTTAAACATTGTCTGCCATCTGTCATATAATCTCCCAGACATACCGTCAATACTTGCAGCTGATAACTTGAGGATGGAAAAGAGCTGGGAAAATTAGATAAGGCTTCTATACAGAACAGGGACAAAAAATTAAAAAGACTAATAAGACAAAAAGAGCTAATAAGACAGAATGGGAATAAGTAATTTTAGAAAGAAGACAAGGAATTTTCTGGATGATTCAGGTGCACTGAAGATAAATCAGCATGGATACCTCTATGCAAAAAAATAAGACACGACATGACGGTGAAAGAGGCATGCTATCCAGCACTGATGCCCAGAGAGGGAGAAAAGGATCCAGAGTCTAAGACAAAGTTTAAAATGCCAGCTATGAGAGGTTGTCAGTTAAGTTTTAACTGAAGCCCTTGATTAACTCTATGGGGAATATAGTAACGGCTATATTGATAGCAATAGTCTAAAATAGGCATATATAGTAGTTTTAGGAGAAGCAATGCAATTCCAGGGAATAACAGAACTAATATTGGAATGGTAAAGCAAATACGCCAAATATCAATTGGATACATTCTATTCTTCTAAAGTAAAAAGCAGCAAAAGTTGAGGGATTGATTTTTTTGGCTTTAGTTGACCACCACTTTAATCTAGAGAAAGAAAATTTTTCTACCTTTAAAATTATATGAATATAAACAAATTTTGAACAGGTTTACAAGTCTTTTTCATGCTTTGTTTTGTATATTGGATCTTAAAAACCTCCTCATAACCAATATATATTTGGAGAGAGACCTGATTTTGGCTTTCTGTAATGTGATGGGAAGCGGGTCTCTTGAGTGATAATGGATAATTTTGTAGCTGGCTGTTTACATCATGATCATGAACCTTTATCACTCTGAAAATCATTTATTTCAGCAGACATAGATACAAAATGCCAATACAAGTAAAATCTAATTTAATTTGAAAATTAGGAAAAAAAATCCTTTCCTTCATGTAGGGAGCCATCTATGCTTCACAGCAACTTTGAAAAGTCAATTCATTAGATAATGAACATAATACTTCAGCCTATTTTCCCAACAACAACAACGCTCTCAGTTTGGCTGACAGAAAGTGACTGGCCTGAAGTCACCCAACCTAAGGAAAACCTACAACTCAGTGTTTATGGGCCAGCACTTTAACCACTACACCAAACTATCGAAATAATGTACTGATGATAAATGATTTCATCAAGCTAAAGAGATATAATACACAGCTCTTCAATCTGATGCACATGATTGGCACCAATACCTTCTACATATTTCTGTTCAACTTCCATTTGTATTTGATCAATTTAAGAGAATCTTTGATAGAACTTTCCTTTCCTTAAAGTTTCGACAAGATAGAAAGAGAGACAGAGACAGAATGAAGAAAGAAAGAAAGAAAAAAGAAAGAAAGAAAGGATAGAAAGGAAGGAAGGATAGAAAGGAAGGAAGGAAGGAAGGAAGGAAGGAAGGAAGGAAGGAAGGAAGGAAGGAAGGAAGG
>JANHFL010005700.1:398284-420384 GCA_032468155.1 Oxyrhabdium leporinum | reverse complement strand
AAGGAAGGAAGGAAGGAAGGAAGGAAGGAAGGAAGGAAGGAAGGAAGGAAGGAAGGAAGGAAGGAAGGAAGGATTAGAAAAAGGGCAAAGTTGGGAATGTAGGAAAACAGTAACTTCAGACCTTCTTTGCTAGATATAAAGTACATTAACCTCTTACTATAAGATTAACAATAGTACACAGTATTTCTATAATCACGAATAGGTCTAATTGTCAAATCCTAGAATTAGAGTTTCCTTTCAGTTTCAAACAAAAAGTCCAAAAATGGTCTCCATGTAGAAAAAAAAAGTCTTTTCCATAATCAAAGTTGTCAGTTTCACCATCTCAGTCAGCTGAAAACACGAAGGAGTGATTCTTTCTTTCCATAAACCCTCAACTTGGTTAACAAACTGTTCTTGACATTGTTTATCATGAGCTGCATGCTGTTTTTATTATTTGAAAATGTATATGGAAATATAAGCATAACTAACGACATAATGTAAAAATCAGTTTAAGTATAATGTCAACATAACTTTGAAAGAATTTGAACAAGGAAGGTGCTTCTATCACAAATCATTTAATATCTACAAGTCAATCTGGGGTATAAAATTGTTTCTTGAGATGTCAAGTTATTGGTGGATGAATGGGGATTTGTTGTGTGCTGGCGTGCCAAAAATTTCTGTGTGGATTTTTTTTTTACTGTTGTGAACCATCTGGGGTTATGTTGGGAGAGTACTATATAAATAAATTCCTATCTGTGACTGAATAAAATTTAATGCACAGGATTATATTAGCAATCTTACATATTTCCTTGAGTCTATTTTGACTATCCTTATTTTTTTGTTCCTTCAAGTCATTCTTGACCTCTGGCAACTGTCTAGCAGTTTTCTTGCCAACATTTTTGGAAGTGGTTTGCCACTGCCTTCTTCCTACGACTGAGAGACAGTGAAAGGTCAAAAGTCACCTAGATGGCTTCAAGCCTAAGGGAGGACTGGAACTCAGAATGTTTCTGGTTTCCACCCTATTGTCTTTAACCACTTCACCAAACTGGGTCTCTAATTATATACAGGCCTCTATTAAAGTCTATTCCTGCCTTTGGTTCCATGGATCCTGTCTTTGTTTATAGAATTCAAACCTGTGCAGGTATTTAGCATACCCTTACCTTGTACACTTTTAATCTTGCCTCCTAAGCTGGAACCTCTAACAGACACTGTCTGGCCTAAGTTCAAAGAGATAGTTAAGTACTATCTGTGTACTATGGAATCTTCTTTAAAAGCAACTCAAGGTTATTTGAGGCTTGAAAACCACTGGATCCATGTTTGACCCAATATGGAAGTACATTTTAACACAGTACTGTCCTGAGTTGCCACTTAGGCAATGTACCATAACCCAAACATGTTGGGTATTAGCAATCAGGAATCAGGAATGCAATTCTTGCCTTTATTGGGTAATAAGCAACTATCTTTTCCTGCAATTTAATCATCATTTACTGAATGTTAATAGATTGTTTGAATTCACAAGGATAGTGTAATTACCCAACTTGATTCTTAAATAAAATTGTCCTAAAGGGTATATGCTGAGAAGCTGCATGAAAATGTGGTGTTTGGTTATAGTTTATAAACTAAACCAAGCCAGTACCAAATGATATATAAACAGCCCTGTATCATGATCAGAAGTGAGAGATAATTATTTGTGAGTGCTGTAACTTGGGAACAAAAGTAACATGTTTATGCCTTGCAGATAAAATACTATGTCTCCTTCATAATTATAAATTTCTGACAGTTCTATTAGGCAAAACCATCTTCTGTTGGATTAGAACTACAATTCAGACTTTAAGTTCCAAAACCCTAAATGGATTGAAAGTTATTTTTTTAAAGAAAAAAATCCTGACTTTTCCTCCAGATCCTTTGAATGAACCCAATTCTGAATGTGCCATTAAAAATGCACATTCACATTGCAGGGGAAAAAATAATCCTGAGATACACTGAAGCATATAGAGGTTGTCCTCAATTTACTACCATAATTGCTCCAATTGTTCTCACCTCTGAATTCTATATATCCCTGCCATCTAATGTAAATCAGATTTAAAATTTTTTGATGATAATAAATGCAAAGCAACAACATAAAGTACAATAACATTTATATCATCTACACCAGGGATGTTAAACACAAGGCCACGGCCCATGATGTGGTCGGATGGGGCTTGCCCACCTCACTTTGACCTGGTCTACCCAATGCAAAGACGAAACATTGGGCTGGCCCGCATCTCTTTGGCCCAGTCTACCAATGCAAAGAGAAACATGCCAGCAGTTTAGGGAGTGGTGTCAAGCTGGCCATGCCCACCCAGTTGGCCACGTCCACTGTTGGCCACAACCCCGCCCCCCCTGAGGTCAACCACAGCCCTGATGCAGCCCTCAATGAAATTGAGTTTGACACTCCTGATCTATACCATAGTTTATAGTTTATATAAAAATTGATTTCTATTGTTTCTATTACAAAATAGAGCAAGAACCAGAATCGCCTATGTACAGTAAGAGCAAAAAACTAAGCCATAGTCAATACGCATAAATCAGTAGGCGTGGTTAGTCAGTGGCTTAAAAGACACCAGAGAAGGTCTGTACTTCGAGTCCTAGCACTACGTGACAGAATGAGCTCCCATCACTTGCCTCTGTTCCTGTCAAACTAACAGTTTGAAAGCATGTAAATGCAAATAGATAAAAAGGTGGGAAGGTAACAACATTCTGTGTTTCGCCATACGCTTTGCGCTGCAGAGTGATGTCATGCTGGCCACAAGTCTTCAGACAGCGCTGGATCAATGCCTGAAAGAAATGGAGACGAGCACTGCCTCCTAAAGTTGACTACGACTAATGGAGTAAAACTGCAGGGACACCTTTACCTTTCTGCAAAGAATCAATGCGTATGAAGTGTTGTATGCAGGTGACTTCTAGCAGAAACTCTTGCTGAGCAAATGACCATGGAAGAATAAGTACAAGTATTTCCTTAATTTTTCACTGTCATTCTCGGAAACCCTGAAGATGAATCACACCTGAAAGGGGATTCTTTCCTTACTTCAACAGAATCCCACTTTCATGAATACTGGTGTACTGGTAATAAGAATTAAGAATTACCATTTTTGACCTTCAGAAAAAAAATGAGAAGCGTACAAAAAGACGGGATAAACCTTATTCAGTTGGTATCACTTCAGATTTCCTTTGCTTTACAGTCCTGTGAAGGTTGCAAAATTAGTTTTTCACCACCGTTGTAATTGCAAATAGTCACTAAATAAAAAAGTTGTTGAATCTCCTGTAATTGAGAATTTTAAGATAATGAAGGTAATTAATCTGTCCTACTGAGTTCTTCAAAGCTGTTCTTAAGTTCATTGACAAATCAAAGAAAATAGCCTTTTAGTGAGTCTCAGATACCGAAAACCATAGAGCAGCACACCAAATCAATCAGTGGCCTGGGATGAAACTATTATGTGATGACCTTACCGTTAAGGAACCAGGTGATCTGAGGAACAGGTATCCCCTCAACTGAGCACCGAAGTGTAAAATCCTGCCCTTCACTCACGTGGCAGGATTTCAAGACCCGGAGAAAATGGGGAGGTAACTCCTTCAATTTAGGCCCTACAGATCAAAGCAAAAGGCAGTTAATGAAATTCAGTGCTAACAGATGGTCTCAGAAGAAGATATTCTAGACCAATGATGAAGGTAATCCTTAAAGAGAAAAACAAGTTTTACTAATGTGGCAGGAACATATTCAGCAAAATTAACAAAGTTTAGTTGCTTCTAGTCATGAACTTCAGAAATAATTCCTATCAACTGAATTTATTCTAAAATGAGAATGCAAATTGATATCTGTACATTATTTTCATTCATATTTCTAAATTTGCTTACTTCTTGGTGACTCTAGGCAGCACACAAATTTAACACCAAAGCAATAGAACAGCAGCAGACAAAAAAGAAAGAAAGAAAGAAAGTATCCTAGTGAAATAGACATAAAACACATCATGAAAAAAACCTCATATCCCACCCTAGCCCAAAGCTTGGGGAAGAGTCAGGTCTAAAAGGATGTAGCACTGGCATTATTTAGTGTGTTTTATACTATGAAAGGGAGAATCTTTTTTTCTTTTTCCAGGTGAGGAAACTATTACATACCTAGACAGTCACCTAAGCATACTTTGCAACTAAAAGATGCTTACTTTTTACTGTTAATAGCCACCTGGTTGAAGCTTGTCCTCCAGGATTGAAAGCTTTGCAAGAGTAAAATCCACTGTCTTCCAGATGAGTTTTTTTCAGGCATAAACAATGGACCCCATCTTCTTCAAATATCAGGATGCTTTCTCCCGTTTCCAGAAGGGCTCCTTCTTTGAACCATTCAACAGTTGCCTTGGGTTTCCCTGAAACTAGTTTATTACAGGTGGACTAAGCATGGGGATGGTGGTCTAAAGTTTACAATTTCACAATGTCTCAGTATCTTTCTTGGCTACCACCAATCCCTAGCTTTGCCCTTTAATCAGAAACCATATTTTTAACACTGCTAAAAAGTTACTCAACTTTTCAAGATTAGGATTTGTGTTGTTCATTTTTGACTGGCCAATGCCTGAAATAAAATCCTGCCTGTCTAGATTAAATTTTACAATCCTAATTTAGAATCATAATCTTAGTTGCAAAACTATAATATGACATGTTGTTTGGAGAAAGTTGATTTTTTCCAAGGAATAATTAAGGCAGAATATTTTCTTGGCTCATCCAATTAATCTTAACCAGCAGATTTAAAAAGATTTTATTTAACTAGATCCACAGGATAGTACTGCACAGATATCTTTTCCAAATTTTCCTTCAGATTTTTTTTTTAAAAATGAATGTAAATGAAAAAGCAATGTCACATTATTTTTCAGTTTTTAATTTTCAAAGTTAAAACAAATTGTTACGTTAAATCAAAATCCACTAGACTGTGCTTGAATTTAATGAAGAGAGTTAATGATACGAAAACATTGAACTCATTGTTCTAAACAGTTGAAACATCTTCCTATAGTGAATTTGCTATCTCTGTTTAGCCAACATGTGGAGGCAGGATATTTTTGAATGCTCTTCTATGACAAAGAAGTACAACCTAAAACTAAGTTTAAACCAACTCTGCTAATTCTCCTAAATTCCTATATAGGTAGTCCTTCAGTTATGACCACAATTGAGCCCAAAATTGTTGTTGAGTGTGACATTTGTTAAGTGAGTTTTGCCCCATTTTTCCACCTTTCTTGCCTCAGTTGTTAAGTGAATCACTGCAGTTGGTAAGTTAGTAACCCGGTTATTAAATGAATCTGGCTTCCCCATTGACTTTACTTGTCAGGTCACAAAAGGTGATCGCATGACCCTGAGACACTGTAACGGTCATAAACATGAACCAGTTGCCAAGCGTCTGAATTTTGATCACATGATCATGGAGATGCTGCAAAGGATGTAACTATGAAAAACCGTCATAAGTCACTTTTTTCACTGACGCTGTAACTGAACGGTCACTAAATGAACTGTTGTAAGTTGAAGACTACCTGTATACTCTTTAGAACATGGAAAGACTGGAATGCACGTGATTCTACCTGTGAAGTATAAAGTAATACAATCCATTCTTATTCTATTCCCTTGTGCTTCTGCATACATGCCCGTGTGTTACTAATATATCTTTTGGCTTTATCAAATTCCAAAGCTGAAAGGAGTGTTATTGAGCCAGTTTGACCTATGTGATCTGATTATAACATTTTTTTCAGCTCTTCCATCGGTTTCCTCCAGAAGGGGCAGTATGCTGGGGGCTAGAGCTGAACCTCTACACCATTCTAGGCAGACTGAGTACTATGCCTCTTGCATTTCATCTTTTTGAGGAAGACAAAGCCTGATAATGGGAGGTGGTAATGCTGTACAGTAGAAACTAATCACACTTACCTTACAGTTATGGTAAGTGCAGTTATTTGTCTATGTCTGTCTAGGGAAACAAGAGGCCCATGCCACATTGCCCATGCTACTTAAAAGCACTGGGCTGGAAACATCTCAACCCTTGTCAATGGGTTAAAAACAAAACAAAAACAAAAACGTGATGAGTTGCCAATCCATTGTCTGTTTAAAAACATCCCAGAAAGGAATCAGTAAGTGCTTTCTTACCTCTGCATCTAAACGTAACCACTTCGCCTTCTAATGCTTCTTGGCTTTGAGGCCGACACTCAAATTGCGGAGGGATTCTCTGAATCTTTATTTCTGCCGCACTCTTCTTTAACCCAACATGATTTTCCAATTCTTCAGAGGTCAGATTATCTGGCTTGGTAGACAAAGCAGCCTGCTGATCTGCTGCCAGGAATTGCTTTGTTTTTTCTCCATTAACTTCCTGCTCAGAAGAAACTGCCTTCAATTCTGCCTTTGGTCCGGGCTGTATTTTCACAGAGCGAAGAGTGATGGTGCTTGATGTTTTCTGCAGAACCTGTTGGCCTCTCTTGTCTTCTTTAGGTGGCTCTCTGCTGGGTTCCTTCGCTTGTTGCAAACGAGTCTCTCTGGCTACTTTGGGTGCAGCAAGGTGAATTTCTCTCTTCACCAATGGCCTTGCTTTGGATTCTAGCAAAAGCTCTGTAGTAGTCGATTTGAGGTCTTTAACTATCCCATTGCTAGTGGGCTTTCTGATCTCCGAGGTTTCAATAGCTTTGGTAATAATGGTGGATTTTGTAGAGGCACTGGGATTTACTGAGGTGCTAAAGGGAAAATATTTTCTTAGACCAAGAGAACAATTTGTAAAAGTAAATTTATTTCTTAAAAACCACTTGCTTGATGTTTGAATGTTGATTTTAGGCAGATCATTTGATTTCTGTTCCGTGACATTGTTTCACATCAAATGTGTATAATATTTTATGTAAAAGGAACAGAACTGCATTTTGACATGCTACTTCTGTATAAACAGAACGATTGTGAGTGAGGCAAGCCACTCTTTATAAGGCAAATGCATATATTATGAGGCAAACCAAGTAAAAATCCCACATTTATTTTTCAGTAACTTCAGTAAAAATAATTTCAATAAACAAGGCTTGAAACATTCAGTTCCATTGTTAAGTTTAATGGGCAAGTTATTTTTAAGAATAAGAACAGAAAACTCTTCTGGCAGCATATCGTACGTTTTGTCTACTCAGCTAGGGATAGCCCTATCATTTGTTTTTTTTTCTTTACTTGCCTATGTTCCCTAAACTTCAGTTATGACAGCAGAGGTATCACATCATCCTGTGCCATGTATTCTATGGCAGTCACTTTAAATTTTAAAATAAGTGTTGCCGAACCATCTTGGCAAGGTAGCAATTGTCCAAGACCCCTTAGAGAGCCTCTCTTCAGTATTTAATCAGCCACATTTGTCAACTCTTGCAAATGTCTAGCCCTCTCAGAGGGATCTATGACAATTTGCTGCAGCCAACTCGCTGCAGCCAATTCACCATGGCCAACTGCCACAGCTAACTCACTGCGGGGCAACTTGCCATGGACAACTCACTGCAGGACAAGTGTTACACTAATATCAAAGAAATGGTGGAATAGAATCATTCAAGAAAGGATGCAAAAGGAGGGGCAGAATGAAATATGAATGGCAAAAAATAAAATTAATTTTTATTTATTTAAATAATTAAATAGAATTGTTAAATTGTCCCACAGCAAGTTGGCCTATAGCAAGTTGTCCAGAGGCAAGTTGGCCAATGGTGAGTTGGCTCCACTGAGTTGGCTGTGGTAAGTTGTCCCATTCCGCTCTCAGAGGGTCACTGTTAGCATTCTCTTCTGCTCCTCTGCAGTTAGGGAATAGGACCTCAGGTACTCCAAGGAGGTAATGTCTTATACAATTCAGATCCATTGCATTTGGACAAGTGCAAGGCAGGCAAACAGAGCATATCTTACTCAAATTCACCTACCCATTCTGGTTTCAAAGTTGGACTGTGCACACTTCAAAAATGACTAGGAGCAAGCATTATGAACTTTGCACCAAAGTGAGCATAGCACTTATTTATTCTTCAGAAATGTGTATTTAGTAGACTTCTCTATAAGCTTGGAAAATGCTAGTGCTTTCAGAGTTGGGTTTGTTTTTTGTTTGGGTTTTTCGGTGCTTTAATGATTTGCTAAAGCAGCTTTTTCAGGCTTCCAAGAAAGTTTTCATGAAACAGAGAAGTGGTGTGCCTGTCTTAGGTCTGAAACACTACTTCTGAACCATGCCATATAGCTCTATTCCAAATGCATGGTCAAAAGGTTCAGTTGGGGTCAGCTCCTTCATTGCAAAGTTTAAAAGATTTAAAAAAGAACCAAAATCTCAGAAATCAATGAAATCATAAGATCTCAGTTTTTTCAGTGGAGATCTTAATAGATTGGCTTACTTCTATTTTTTTCCTTGGGACTATGATATTGGGCAAAATCACATTTGAAAGAGATGTCATATCTTACATGCCTTTTTTTTAGCACTACTAATCCCCACCCATGCAAAAGCTGAAATGGTCTGTCATATGTCATGTTTGATTATTGAAGATTCAATGACATAAATAATTTACAGCAGGTAAGCTGAAGGCTTAAACAATAATAACTAATAACATATAATTTGTTATCTGTGTTGTTTTTAAAAGCTAAACACCAAGATAAAGGAGGAAGGAATGGAAAATACATACCAAAGAGGTTGAGAACATGCATCCCTTTTTAGAGAACCTGAAATGATAAAAGATTAAAAATAAAACCGAACATTTCAAGCTAAAGTACAAATTGTGGTTTGCTTTAAGATAAAACTATATTTCTTGATCCTTGGTCTCATGTTAATTTGTCCCTGGACATAGATATCTGCAGGGAAGGAGAAAACAGGTCAAATAACAGCACTTGTGTGACAAGGTTGTCAAATGACAGCTTTCACACAATTACAAAATAGCAGCATTTGTATGATGGCAAAATGGTACACACCATTTTGGTACCATTACAATTTATAGCAGATGTGGTTTCCAGCTACAAAAAGAGAAGGAAAGGATAAACTTAAGAAATATGGAAGATAAAAGTATTTCTATTATTTTTCCTTTCCTTTCCTTTCCTTTCCTTTCCTCCCTTGTGAAATAATGAAAAAAAAAGAATATTAATTACTTTGAACTATGGACTATATTACAATAAAGAATAACACCATGAAGTTCAGGTAGACCTATCATTTGATCCTGAGTGAAATAAAGACTGATGGCATTCTTGAGGCCAAGATCAGAAAGCAGAAGTTCATGTGATTTAGGTATTTGATGTGAGCAAATCAAGGCTAGACAAAAACAATTATAATTGGCAAGGTTCAGGTGTACAGAAGAATGGGAAGATGATCAGTACGGCAGATGAATGAGATCAGCGAACAGAACGAAATATCCTTAAAAAGTGTTGCCATGATAAAAACAGCAGGACTTTCTTGGAAGCAATACATTAGCCACTAATTAAATTGTTGGCATATAACTAACTAGAGAAGGAAATCAAGTGACTCTGTAGATATATGTTCTTTTATTTGATGTGCTTTGGCCTTCTGCAATGCACTTTGTTTGGCTGCTGCCTTTCATCCTTAATCTCCTTGACTAGGAATTACCTTCTGATCAGATTTGAGAAGCTCAAATTCACACGGGATCATGATTCAAACCTTTTATAATTACACAATAAATGTTCTGGTCTTTTTATTCCTATCACAGAATGGTCTACTCTTTCCTTTCGGCTTTTGCTTCTTTCTGTTCCAATCTCAATAATCAATGCTCAGTAAGTTTACAGTCTGTAAAAGAAACGATACATCAGAAGGGAATGGGATTTGCTCTCATTTTATATACTAACAGTGTTGATCTTGATAGTTCTTTAATTAGTTGTTTATTGTTAGCTTGTTTGTCTGATGATGTAGCACCAGACCCAGGAATCAATTATGAAATTAATATGATGACACTGGGCCAGTCTTCTATGTAATCTTTTTTACATGGTTTGGGTAATGATTAAAGGGAAAACCATACTCTCTTATGAATCATAACTCCTTTAAGTATGAGCTGGTTTACAGGAGCAGAATCAATAAAAGAATGATGCCATCGTCATCATCGTCATCATTCCCACCACCGCCACCAATTTCACTCACGAGATGTCTTCTATTTTTTAAATGTGACTAGGAGGGAGAGAAAGGAGCCTGGATTTCACTCTAATCTGTGTCTATTAATGTAAAATGTAACTTAAAAAATAAAAAATAAACCTGACCTGTATGTTTGGACCATAATTTAGGAATCATTCTGGAAAAAAAACAGGAGGATGGAAAGAGTTTTGAAGAATAAAAGAACTGGCCCAACTCTTGGAAAACATTAAATTGGTTAAGTCTGCATTTTTTCCTTTTAGTCTGTTTTCACCATACCTTGAACGATGAGTTCTGCAGTCACAGAAGCCTTCCCAGCATTATTCATCAAGGTACAAGTGTAAATTCCAGCATCAGCCAGCTGAACATTTTGGATTTCCAAAAACTGGATGCCTGCTTTCTCAAACACGTTAAAACGATCATTTTTTTGCACCTGAATTTCATCCTGCATGCATGAAGAAATAAAATGACACATATAGATGTATTCATGAAAAGAGAAAAAAAATATCATTTAATTTCATGTTTTATTATTTTATTTCACAATGCAGTACTTTCCTTGGTATATTCATATAATATTAAAATGCTCCTCAAAAATAAACCATTCCAATGTTTACCAGAAACAAAGTAATACTCAAAATATGAGCATTATAGAGTTAGTTTCTTTAAGCCAGGTCATGATTTTCTAAATAATGGATCAAAAGATATTTTTATTTGAATAAAGTCTTGTCTGAGCATGACATCCTTGAAGGTCACTTCTAGGTGTATACTTCTCTTAGCTTTTTCTGTTGGGCTTCTCAGCATTAAAGCAGGCAGTGAAAAAATATATGATAAAGTGGGCCAAAACTATAATTATAATATACAGATGGAACAGTGGAAAATATATGGTTGAAAGGACTGAAATTTACATTACATTATAATGTTGTAATGGGATTGATGGACAAACAGTTGAAAAAAACCATAGAACTTTGTTTTTATACATAACTGTAGTGAGATTATTGTATGCACAAAGGTGGTAGATTCGGCACTTCTCACAACACGGAATGGTTGAAGATAATGGAATTTGCAGAGATGGCTAAATTGACTTCAAAAAGATAAAAGACAGTATCTATATTTATTGCTAACTGAAAACTCCTTATGGACTTTTTGCATGAAACAAAATAAAATGAACTTATGATTTATAGTTTTGATCATTAGACAGAATATAGAAAGAAAAGAGCTATTAACCATAGAGCAAGAGGTAAATTTATAATTGTACTTAAAACTCTTGTAAGATCGGAAACTTTTACCTTTCTTGATTTGTTTCTTCTTGTTCTCACTTTATATCATTTTGTATTAGTTTATATCCTTTTTAAAAATTATTTAATAAAATTTTGTATTTTACACACACACACACACACACAAACAAACAAACAGGCCTGGATTAGAGGGCAATGAGTGTTTAGAGTGGCTGTGATCTATATGAATTCCATCTAGCTGGCAAGATGTTCCATCCTATACTCTGCCAATTTGGAGCGCATAGTGCTATGTTTAGATGAGTAGGATATCTATGTCTACTGTTAGCTACCATGCATCCTGCTACCTTTTCCTCTTCCTGAGCAAAATGGGTTCCTCAGGGGCATCTCGCTGGACCAACCTATTCCCTTCACCTAGGGGATATCAATGACCATTCTGATGTAATTAACACATGTTGGATTTCACTTTCTGTTCAGGTATAACTGCTGATTTTAAGATATAAGAGCCTTGCACGACTTCATGATCATGGACAAATCATATACTCAAGAGTTTTATCCAGAGGTCTATCCATATACCTCTTCAGGAGCAAAGATCCCATACTTCAGTCATTTGTAGCCAACAGATTTTAATGATTTCTTGATTATGCTTCAGTATCATTATTTGCAATGTTGTTGATGGAAGTGGGCTGGTAGTTGACCCTACCCTACTGTTCCTAAGCATTCTCTTCCTTCTCACAGAGCCACATGGCATAGTAGAGAATAAACAATGATGAAGTGGATAAGACATTAGTTATAGCAGAGTACAGAAACTCTCAGGTGTCAATCAGATTAAGTGAGAATAGCCTACCTGAATAGTTCAATTGCAGTGGAGACAGAAATAATACTTACTTCTTTAACTCCAAAGCATCTATACTGAACTAGCCAACACCGCATTTCCAAACTGTATTTCCTGATTCTTCTACCAAGGGAAGTCTCTGGGATAATTGATATTGTGATCAATCTACAGTATTCTTTGTGGTCAGGGTAATTAAATCTACCTACAATGTGACATTGGGGCAGATCAAAGAGATGAAACTTTGGTATGTCCCCAGAGGTGGGCTTCAAAAACTTCAGCAACGGGTTTGCTGCCCAGTTGCTGGGTGAGTGTGGCCTAGCCAGCCTCCTGCACCATGGTGAGGGGGGTGTTTTCGCCTTCCCCAAGGTCCAGAGGCTTTCCTGGAGCCTCCGGGAGTGTGAATACGGCCTCCCCCCGGGCTCCGGATGCTCTATGGAATCCTGTTCTTCTTCCTCCCCGAGCCTCCGCGCATGCCCTGCACTTACCTGCATCCACAGTGGGCTGTGTGGAGACTCCTAGGAGGGGCAGGTTGGAGTGGGAGGGGCAGGGCAGAGTGGACATGGCCAGCCAGGAATGGGATTTGGGGGTTCGGCAATCCCCGCAGAATCTTCACTAAGGGTCTGCCCGAACCCACGCGAACCCCCAGCAGTCCACCCGTGTGTCCGTTCCCTCTCTCCCTCTCTCCCCCCTCCCTCTCTCTCTTTTGGCTTGTAGATCCCAGAACAGGCTATGTGGAGAGACCAGAGCTATCATCTGCTTAAGTAAACCGATGCAGGACTGGCCTCATTAAAGGAAGTTGATCAATGCTTCTTTGTGGGAAGGATGTGTCCGCTTTGGTTAAAGCTTGCTATAAAAGATTTACTTCCCATTTAAATCAGTGGATCTATAGGATCATTTCAAATGCTGGGAAAGGTAAACAAGAAAGTGGTAACTTCACAGCTCCATATACATTGGAATTACACTCTTTTCCAAATGCTTTTCAACAGAATTTTGGCCTGGTCCTCATTTGAATTGCTTCAAAACTATAACACACATTCGCAAGAGCCTTGCCTTTGACTCCCAACTCTCTCAATATTTAGAAAATCTATAGAGACAGATTTATTTTACTGATATGTTCACTTGTAAGTGATTCTGATAACTATTCTTCATTTTAATAAGTTTAATTAATAAGTTTTTCACAGAAACAAGAAATTATCTGATCGCTTTATATCATCAGAAGTCAGAAGTAATACAGACCACTAAAATTACAACACTTTGAGATGGCAACATTGACTTGTTGGATTAGGGAAAAAGACATTCTTAGTAACTGGAGACACTTTTTGTACTTTTTTGCTGAAAATGGAAAAAAAATTAACTTGTATTTTATGGTTTGATGTTTAAAAAGGGTAGAATATGGAAAGAGAGCCATGATGGAACCTTAAGAGAGAAAGAAGATAAAGTATAAATGCATTTAAATTTCTGTGAAGTTTAGAAGCTACTCCTTTATATCTCTCCTTTTTCCTTTTATTTCTTTTCTATTTACATATGAATTTTCTGTTATTTATTTTTTCCTTTAAATTGCTATTTTTACTTTGCTTCAGTAAACACTTTGTATGAAAGTCTGTCTTTCAATGTTACTAAAAGGATACATTCTGATATGCCAAATCACAATTTTACTAGTGATGCAAATGGGGACTAAAGGATCTATTTTTTCCCCTAAATATAATACCAGACTAGGAAAAGGAAAAATGAGCCAGGGTTGAAGATCCTATCAATATACAAGTATAATCAACTCTTCAGAAAATCTGAACAGCTGTGAAAACAACTATACCTTCAACCAGATGACCCGAGGCTGAGGTCGCCCTGTTATCTTACAGGAAAATTTACCACTCTGTCCTTCTCGTACAATAACCCGGTTGGGTTTTGTAGCAAACTTGGGTGGACATTCGCCCCAGATGCTTGGCCGTTGTTCTATGGGTAGAACAGTAGATTGACCCCTGGAATGATATAATCAAATATTAGTACTGAATCATGCTTCTTGCTGAATTTCAGAATATTGCAGGCACCATGTAGTATGGTGCCACTCTAGAAATGAATTCCACATATTGTCCTGAAATACATGTATCTTCAAGCATTAGAAAACAAAAGCTTGCTTTTTTATGAGGAAGCGCACATGCCCAAATTTGAAGAAGTGGTAGATTTAGACTTGGCACAACGAGAATATACGGTACTTGGTCTCCATGAAAACTCTTAAATTAAAGAAGAAAGGAAACTCTCTGCATGCATGTTAGTGCGCGCATTGTGGAAGTGCAAGTTCAATAGATGTGCAAGAATGATCTTTACAATACAATTCTCCTGAATTTAAATAACATTTTACTCCCTGATTTCATCCAATATACACAGAAGAAAAAGAAAACAAAAAACCCCCCCATGATATTTGACAGATCTAACTGCAATGAAGCAAATAAGTTTTCTTCTTGCTCATTTTTTTTCCTGAATTCTTGCCCGTTCTCTTACCGTCATCTGAGTCCAAGTGAACTGTTTGAGCCTTTGGAAGAACTGTGCAATGTTGTACAAGCATAAATCAGGTAACTTTCTCAAAGCTACCATTAGATGAAAAATATCAGAGTTATCCCTGCCACCCCCAGGATAAAATGTAGGAAACATTTCCATTTGAAGGGCTTGGGAAAAATACCTAGCCCAAAAGCCTCTTTCTATCTGCAAAAGTAGCAATAGAAAGAAGTCATCATGATCAAAAAGGAAAGAAAAAACAACTCCTCTATTGATAATACCCCACACTTGGCTTTGACTTTCACAGAATATTTTCCCAAGTAAATAAACTCGTATGATTCTATAAAGCAAACCCTAATACATCTGTTTTTTTGGAAGAACTGGAACTATTTACTGCAGATGATTTCTGGCCATTCATTTAAAAACACTAATTACGCAGTTTAAACAAGGCGCCTGGAAACAACACAACTCTGTAGAAAAAAGCAGAATCTGTTTTGCAAAATTGTAAGATAGCCAATCATTTTAAGTAAATATTAAACAGGTTATACTTTTTTGATACTAAGGTCCTATCACGTTTGACTGATGATGAAAGGGTTAAATAAGGGTGTTGTAGGGGAGAGATAAATGGAATGTATTTTGTTTTAGGTACATGCTGTAAGCCTGTCACTATTTGGCTTGGTTAATTTTGGGAATAATTCCTGGCATATTTTTAAAGGTGGGGGGAGAAACCCTCTTGTTCTTGGTGTTCCAGTCAACTGGTACATTTACTACCTTATGAGCACTCTTTTTAAATTTTAAGAACTAAACGTTATTTAAAAAGTAACATCAAGAAGCTTGTAAGAATCGTGTGATTTGAGAATTGGCAGCTGGGGAACAACATTAGTTTTTATCTTTTCTCCATTTTTAAAGATGATTATTAACATGTTGCCATAAATATTTCAGAACAAGGCCTTTCAAAAAAGATCAGAAAGTGGCCCTTGTTATGTATGATGAATTAAATTAATTATATATTTTTGCAATGTTAATCAAGCTCTGCTTGTATTTCAGAAATTCAAAGGTAAAATAACCAACACCAGTTCAGTGAGTTCCTCATTTAAAACTGTGATTAAAAAGCCATGAAATAAGGAACAGTAATACAATATTCAATATACACTTAAGCAATACCTATTTAGTCTTGCTCCTACTAGTTCTCCACCAGTTCTGGTGGAGTTTGATTTTTATCAATTCCCAAGCCAAAATACTGCTGGCTAAATTCCAAACAATGTCAAGCACAGAAGGTTAGGATTAGGGTTACAGGAATTACTTTAATGGCAAATATCACCATCGCAGATAGTATGAGTAATCAACAGTGATGAAAATGAAGCTGTGAGTTTCAAGCAAATTTAAAGTCATGGTTATGTGCTCTGCACAAAATGCTTACCCATATGCAAACAAGTTTGCTCATCTTCTGCAATATATTATAATACTAAAAGAAACTTTTCAGCTCAAAAAGTAAACACTATATTGTAAACAATGTAATACAGGGAAACTTAATAAACTAAGTTATAGTTAGGTGATAATCAATTAGCTAAATATACTAAAGGGCAAAGGAATTATAAAAATTGGCCCACCAATTACTTCTCTCTATTTCTTGCTTTAAAAAACACCTAGCAGGTAAATATTATAATCTGTACTTCCTAGTGAAATAATAAAGAGTTAAGAGTCATATTAGAAAATACATGAAATTATTCTTCTTGGGGGAAAATAGCAGTTCGGCTTCTTAAATATGAATCAGGATCAGACACTGACCTGGAATGTGAGATGCAACAATAGTGAATAATAACCCCAAAGAAGCAAGTTTCTACTGGCCACACTAGAGCTGTCTAGATTAGATCTAATAGCAAATTTAAAAAGAAATAAATTGGTGGAACACATTACTTATAAATTTGGTTCAAAGTTTTGTCAGCTGAACAAAGTAAGCACAAAAGAGGCCAAATGGCTTACAATTCTTAACAAGACGGAACATTGTAAAAAGTAAGGAAGATGAACTTGACAGAAATGTACAAGAACCATTACCTAGGGAAATGGAGCCAATTTTTTTTAAGTCCAGGGAAAACAAGATAATTTAGAAGTGGTTCAGACAGATGTCTCCCTAATTCACAAGAGTATAAGGAGAAGAAATACAACACAACCAGATTTGCAACAGTGATATGAACTACATTAGGTAGGCTAGACAGGAAAATATATTTACATTGTCATAAATATATGGTTCCATGAAATGTTTTGAATGCAGCAGAATTATTTTGACTAAAGCCAAACAGAAAATTTTGCCTTTTTTAGATATTTCAAAAGCTCTGGATGTTACGGAATAGATATCTGCTCTAAATATATAAATGTCACCCAAACTCTTACCCAGAACATTTGGAACTGGAAGGCAAGTTATATTTCTTCAAAACTTTTCCTAAAAGAAAATAGAAAAAATGGTCAGACATAAAAAATACTTTATGAGGACTGCAAATCATTGGGATCCTTTATTCAATTTATGGATTTTTCTATCTCTATATATCGCAACAACATATATGTCCATGATTTTTTAAAAAAAATTACACCATTTGCTTCTCCATCTGTTCATTCTCCACCTGAAAAACGCATCTAATCAAGCTTTGCTTACTTGTACCCATATGAGATAGAGTAATTGCAGGGCACGAACAGCTATTTGCTGTGGAGTGCTTTGAGAAGCAGCCCAAGCTACAGTCCTATACACCCAAATAAGAAACTTCTACTGAAAATGTGGTTTTATCTCACTTGTCCACATATACAAATAGAACGCACCCAGCCAACAAAAGTGCGTATAGTCAAGGCTATGGTTTTCCCAGTTGCAATGTATGGCTGTGAAAGTTGGACCGTAAAGAAGGCTGAGCGCCAAAGAATTGAGGCCTTTGAACGATGGTGCTGGAGAAGACCCCTGCGAGTCCCTTGGACTGCAAGGCGATCAAACCGGTCAGTCCCAGAGGAGATCAATCCTGACTGCTCTTTAGAAGGCCAGATCCTGAAGATGAAACTCAAGTACTTTGGCCACCTAATGAGAAGGACTCACTGGAGAAGAGCCTAATGCTGGGAACGGTGGAGGGCAAAAGAAGAATGGGACAACAGAGAATGAGGTGGCTGGATGGAGTCACTGAAGCAGTCGGCGTGAGCGTAAATGGACTCCGGGAGATGGTAGAGGACAGGAAGTCCTGGAGGAACCTTGTCCATGGGGTCACGATGGGTCGGACACGACTTCGCGACTAACAACAACAGCAACACAAATAGAACTGCTGAATTGTTTTTGTTATTTCGAAAACTGCTCATAGTCTTTCAGTAAGAAGTTTTTATTTAATTCCAAGTGACTAGCTTGAAGCCATATTTAGTTCACTTGCCCGCATCTATTACCTTAATATATCTAAGAGATTTCTATAACACATTCCTATGCAGAAGCAATCCAACCAAAACTTTTAAGCCAGGATGGAAGGATTATGTTGTGAGTCTGCAGCACCATCTACTGGATGTGAGCAAGTGAACTCTGTGAACCTGAATGGATTGTGATGACACTTGGCTTCTGTAAAATATAGGGGACAGCATAAAAGATTGAAAAACATTAATACAATTTAATGCAAATTTTTGTAAATAATCATTTATGCTTATCTCAACAGAAATCACGGTGTTAAATCTGACATTTGAACCAAAATTCTGCATAAGAATAACTGCGCTGGATCATGTTAAGGCAAAGCCCTGGGCACACTTCAACTCAGCATTCTGTTCCCCCATCAAATGCCCCTTGGGTGCTCGCAAGCAGGAGACACTGAAACCTCTTTGGACAACTGGTATTTGGAGGCATACTTCTTCAAATCTTGGAGGGAAAATTGAGTACCTAAGATAGAGGGTATTCAGTTCATCTGTCCTCCATGAATTAATTCAGTTTCCTATTAAAGCCTTCAAGCTCTCAAAGACAACAGGTTCAAAAGTGTTATCTCTAGATTAGGATGGGGTAACCTATAGCTCTCCAGATATTGAAAATCTACAGGTCCCAATAGCCCAAGTCACCACAGCCAATTGTGAAGAGACGTAGTTTTTTTAAAGCACAGGTTTATTGTTCCTGATTTATCTTCAGAGTGTTTCATGGCTGAAGGCCTTGTCCCTCAAACTCTCTGCAGCAAATATGCATTTCAACTTGTGTATTTTCAGTTGCTGCGTTCCTTTCTTCTACTGCGTTAGCCAAGGCATAAAAAAAATAATTGGTAGCCAACTGGCATTCTGTCGTCAATTTTCCACATTTGCTTTTGCAATCAGGAAAAAAATAAACAAAATTGGGATGGGGCAAGTCATTGCATAGGAAGAAAAAAAAAAGAGCTTCCAGAATGGAAACTGTGCTAGACTGCTAACGTTCTTACCTTCCACTGTCAATTCCACAGTCACCTGGCGAATCCCACCAGCATTTCTGGCCTGACATGTGTACAGACCACCATCTTCCTCCTTCACCCCTTTAATCACCAAGCTGAAAATCCCTCGGATGCTGCAATCTGCTACACAGCGCTCTCCTGTGACAAGGTGCTCATTTCTGTACCATGTGATCTGAGGTTCAGGGTTGCCTCTCACCTAAAACAGTTCCATATAGAAATAACCAGAAGGAAGAAATAGGGGGTTGAAGAAGGGGAAAAAAGAAGACAGAAAATGATTTTACCGGGAACAAATGCAGAACACTTTGCAAGCCAGGGGAAAAAAGTATTTTCTGAAGTAATGTCTGTTAAACACATACAAATCATCAAGAGCCAAAAGGCAAACATCCGAACAGAAAGAAGAGAATCTATGGATGCATCATGCTGTTAAACCAGCAATGTTGATCCAAGAACTTCTTCTGCCCATTGAGCTTTAAAAGCCAAAATTGAGACATTTTGAGAAATAGTTTCAGATGATAAATCTATGACCCCATTTTTTCCGTCTGGCATGGCAGACATATAACAGTGTAAATTAAAACAACCATTTGTAGATTGAAAATCACAGGATATAATTTCCTTTATCGGATGAATTCTCCTTGAAAAGTATTCAAAAACAGCATTGTTCAGACAATTCCATATAAACCAGCTGCAAAAAAGCAAGCAACACTCAGTGTACAGTCTGGTCAACAACGTTTTTCACAGACGAAAATCAGATCTCCCAGATAAATTTTGTAAATTTAACTATTCTTTTCCCTTTTGGATAGTAGGGAATAGCACAGAAGGCCAAAACACAGTGATTATCATATGTGGATTATTTTAGACATTCACATTAATCTGGGCTTGAGGAAAAATTATATTTGAATCTGATTTTCAAACATTCATTCAAAGGATATGTATTTTCAACAAGGTAAACTGGGAAATAAGTGATTTGATAGACTGTGCATGCCAATGTTAGAATATGATGAAAGGTATATTGGGAGATACTCATATTTATATAATTTTAATATACAGGGGTACAGTTTTTGTATTTGATCAATGGAGATTAAAATTAAAGGAAGATTTGCTTACATTTGAAGGTATTTTGGCTTCTGCATGATGTTTTTCATTTTTTAAATTGCCAGAATGCCTTAATAATGTGGAACTCTGCACAAAGCTATCCAATGACCAAACAACAATATAATTCCACATATTAAATGAGAGACTGAAAGAAGCAATAAATATAGGCCTGTCATGTTTCCTGTTACACTGAACTCGACAGCAAGTTAAACAACAGCTCAAAAATAATTCTCACTATATTTCTTCTCTTATTAAATTACTTTATTAGCTTCAAATCCCATGCTAATGCACAAACATTATTTTTGCACCTATATTCGTATTCATTTACTAGTCAACTGACTGTATCAAAATACAAAACAATATCAAAAAGGTAAATACAAAGATACAAAGATATAAAACGAAGTGCCTTCAAATGCAATAATCAGCTTTGCATTCTACTCAATCTCTTTAACAAAATGAGTTCTCAGTTTTAACTATAAACTTGGCAGACCTACGAGTAACACATAAGTTTACACACTGGAAGAAATAATCTATTGTCAGTATCCCAATAGGCTATTCTGTCAACCAGTAACTTCTCTATTACTGAAGCACATAAGTTCCAGTGAAGGGGAACATGTGTGCAATATTTTTGTCTGATGCTCCAGTTATTTATTAAGTATATATATCTGCACATCTCACTTGCATGTGATTATGGGTGGTATGCACAGTTAACACACATACAATTTCTTTATTACTATGGTACTTTCCCATGTTTTATAGAATCACACAACTCAAATCTCATTCTGATAAAAACTGTTCTTTGGTACATAGTTTTTTTTTCCTGTTTGAAATTCCTTCTTATTCTTTGCCAAGTATTTTAAGGGACTAATATCTGCAAATGACTTAATACTGAGTTGGGCGTTATAGGCAGAATCCTATGTTTAAACATTTTCTTGTCCAGATATTTAACTGAAGTTAGGCATTAAATAGATAAACCATACTGCAAGATAACTTTGATAAGTAGTTTTGCCCAAGCGGCGCTATGTCTCATACTAATCTGTTTCTTTCAGATAACATTTTGGTATTCTGTTCGGGATCCATTAAAATAACCCTCCAGAAATAATTAGAAGTTTGATCACAGATTCTAAGACAAACCACCAGCTACTCAAAACTGCCACTTGACCCATTCCAAAACTGCAGGTGTTCACATAAACTTAAAATTAATTATTCTGGTAAATCTTTTTGGCTCTGTAGAAACATCTGTCATTAATAATATATTCAATAATGGTTGGATGATGAATTTATTAACTTATCTAATACTATGCAACATAGAGCTTTAACTCTTACCTATTTTTATATAAGTACTATACATTCAGACAGAATTCAAGAATTCAAACCGAAGATTTTAATTGTATAGTATACAGTATGTTCAAGTTGAATTAAGTCCATGCCACTTGATTAATCATAGCTTCAATGAGAAAATGCTACTGATATTGAAAAAGAGCCCTTTCTATGTAAACATATGCAAGTCAAACACCAAGACTTACTGAATTATCTTTCCTGAATTTCGAGTTTGCAAATGATCATGCTCTCTTCACATATAATTGCATCCAAGAGAAGTACAACAGCTATGAATATATTTAAGATTGTGCTCTAAGGACACATTCACATACAAAGGAGCAACAGCTTTCAAGCATAATTACATTCTATCTGGTAAATTACAGTATTCAGGCCTTCTGTTTATAATCTGATCAGATGAAGAAAAAAAAATCCAGATACATTCTAAATCCACAACTAAGGCTAAATTTTTAATCTAACTCTGAGACCAGCGGAAGATTTTTCAAGATCTATCTAAAATACGTAGACCATGAATTTCTGAAAGAAATTGAGTGCTATTGTTACAGAATAAGGACACGAGTCAGTCCTCTAAACGAAGGAAAGATTTATTGCGCAAGGTTCAGCAGATGTGAATA
>JANHFL010005700.1:354078-364275 GCA_032468155.1 Oxyrhabdium leporinum | reverse complement strand
GAAGGAAGGAAGGAAGGAAGGAAGGAAGGAAGGAAGGAAGGAAGGAAGGAAGGAAGGAAGGAAGGAAGGAAATAAATCAGTCCTTTACATTTAAATGAAAATATCTGATTTCTGATACTGGATGTTTAAAAGTCAGCAGGAAAACCACTCTCTATAAAATTAGCAGTCATGTGGAAGGCACAAATTAAAGGTCAGGGACAAATAAGCACTTTTCTTTGAGTCTAATTCTGCATCAGATCATGATGATGTAACACAGGGACCACATGGACTGGGTTTATGTTACACTAAGCCTTAGTGTAATTCCGTTTGTTTTGGTTTCATGTACTCTCTTAATCCATCAGAGCTTTATCAATTTATGGATTAAGAGTTATAAATCAATCCAGATAGCTGTGGCTTTTCAATAAATTACAGTAAAGCAAATCTCTAAAAATATATCAGTGTAGCCAAGATTCTTAGTGTTCATTTACAATGACTGTCTTTACAATACTCTTTCGGCTATATCTGGGATAATGCAGGAGAAATTCTACCCAAAGGGAAAAATGATGAAAATAGATACAAATCCTATCTTTATGGACAATTCTGACCAGCCTTACTGTTTCAAATATAAGAGAAAATCCAGATATGATGGACTTGACACTGCATAGAATTAACCTGCTGTTTCCAGGTGGAATCATCAAAGGAAGCATCATAGGAAGCAACTTAGAAGGCTGAAGTGACTTGTTATATCACATTCCCCAGAGATTAGGGAACCAGATTCTCCAATTATGGAGGAAACCAGGGTAGGAATGGAAGACATGGCCCTGATGGATGAAGATGTCAGGTTAGCTCAGAAGCTAATGGTATACTAGATGCAAAAGCTAGAGCAACAAGGTAAACCATAGCTACCATGAGAATGCAGATAATTAGACCCTTATTCTTTGCCAAGATTCTGGTCTGGAGGGAACAGCCAAAACAGCCAAAAAAGCCCAAAACAAAACAGAAAGGCATTGCCAAAAGATGAAGAGATGTAGAGTAATGCAGAGATATCCCTTTTACCCTGTTAGGTAAACATGAACTTAGCAAAAGAGACAAGGAAGATGTGAGAAATACAGTCACTATTGCCTTGCCTTGATTCTCTTTGGTACAAGAGGGAGGGAGGGGAGACATTATCAGGCTTCCAAGAGTTTATTAATACAGCCTGTATCAATAAAATGGAGTTCTTGCAATTCTTGTGGTAGCTGTTTCTCAACCTGGTCTACGTCAAATGACTGACAAAAGTTTATCTCATCACTACTGTAAGAAGTTAAGTACTGCTTGTTGGTCCATTAAGTTCACACATCAGTACTGAAGTTGTCTCAGTGCAATTTGTTGTGTGTTATCTATTATAAGATTCAGTTTTCATTTGTGAGTAATCATTTCAGGTATCTAAGCTAGCCAATTAAGATGTCACTTTCAGATATACAGATTGCCAAGATGAAGTTAAAATGATAGACATCAATATTAAGTCTGTAAAATATGATACAAAGGGGGGGAGGTTTTTGCACTATATTTTGTATGTATTACACAGTGATGGTATTGGTTACATAACTTATACTTTCCAAACTGTGAGATGAAGTTTGTTGATGTGTCACAATGTTTTGCACCTGAGCTTTAGATGAGAGGGCTTAGAGCAGCTCCTCATCCAGGTATACAGTGAGAGACATACAGTGACAATGACAGGGAGAATGGATCATCTCCAGTGACCAGAACATCAGTCATCAATGGGAGAATTTCTTAAATGAAGACAGAATTGAGAGGAACAGCTGTCTTATACCCATGCTTAGACAACAGTAGTAGGAGCCCTTAAAGTAAAGCAAAAAACTGACATCAAAGTTAACAAGAACTATCTAAAGAATTTTTTTGAGTTGGTAGCTAGAAGAAAGGCAGAAAAAAAGAAACTACGGGTATTTATAACTACAAAATTGCAATGAAGACGGACTTCTCTCTCCAAGAGTTTCTACCCATCCAATTCAATCCAACTTGGGCATGCTACAGATCCTGAATATTGTCTGGCGGGAAGTAGAAGATGAGCCTTCTCTGCTATATCCCCTGCCTTATAGAATATTCTCCCCCTGGATATTAGAAGGGCCCTAATCCTATTGGCCTTTTGCAAGGCTTTAAAAATTTGGCTATGGGGCTCAGAATGTATTAAGGGCCTGGTTACTTGGCTTTACTATTAGTTGATTACAAATCTTGACTCGCTGTTGATTTTCTGAATGTTTTTATTGTTTTAAATTGTTTTAAATGTTTTAGAATTTTAGAATTGAAAGCTGCCCAGAGTCACTTGACTTCGCCTGTTCACCTTTGGACAATCCTTGCTTCTTCTGGTTAGAACACTGCAAAGTTACACAACTGTTACAAGACCAAGCACAATGTTCGTTTTCTGGCACTTGTCTGTTTCAGATTACAGTGACAGAAATGCAGCCTAATCATTGAACAATGGAAAAAAAAGAAGTTGCAAATACAAGAGGTTTTAAGTACATTAAGAAGTAATAAATCATTACATTTCTACTACTCTGTGGTTTTGTTATATTCCTCTATATATCTATTCATATCCATCTATTCATTGGGATGCTCATGGTGGTCAATAACTAATGCTTATAATGTTCAGAAACAAGAGGAGAAATAAGTTGGTTCCAGAATGAAGGGGAAAAAATCCCAAAAATTACAAACATACATGAAAACAGATGCTTTTACTTTTGTCATTATGACAGTTTGATAACACTAGAATAATAATAATAAAAATGATTCATAATCTACTCATTTCCCTGATCCATTAGACTTGTAATGTTAAAGAATAAATCTGTTGCAAAGGAAAAAATGTGTTCTGAACATCTTTCTTTTTTTATTCAATAAATTTCTATGCCACTCATCTCATTAATACAGCGACTCTGCGCAGCTCTGATCTTTAGTTACAAGAATGCTTCTGGATATCACATCACACTTAAGCTGGTTCACAAATTACATTAAACATGACTGTTGCAATTAAAACATGCATCTAGAGCGGTGTTTAATTACCCTTTTGCTCTCAGGATCTGTTCCCGCTTTAAGAAATTATGAAGGGCCCCATAAGAGGTTTTTATTTATATTGGTTATATTTATCATATCTACTGTGTTAAAAAATTTAAAAAAAACAACCCGCTGCAAATGCAAGAATGGATGGTAAACGTGATGTAGTTGGCAAAGATGGCAAAACGCACTGTCTTAAATAAAGAGAAGAATTTATCTACTTTTGTTTCCACCTGGAAATTGATTCTGGATTTTGTGCTTGAAATGGAAAAAAAAAAGTATAAAATGTTGATTTTATGGTTTGATGACTAAGTTGACTTTGTGGTTTGAAATAATCAGGAATTGTAAAGCAAAAGGATGAGGTTGTAACTTTTCTTGTACTGTACTGCATTAAAATAAAGTTGGGCGTCACTACTTTTTTTTCTTTTTCTTTGTCTTGCACTCTTCTATTTCCTTTTGTTTATATTCGTATTTTACCTCATAATAAACTTTAATAAAAGTTCAGGTTAAAAAAAAACCTGATGCACTCACAGAATGTTATTAGATCATGTAAAAATAACAATATTAAATCACTTATACATTAAGATAGCTAAAATATTTTTATGAAAGAAATTAAACCTTTTTTGAAAATGAAGAGTGAAAATATTTTAAATGTTTTGCAAACATCTTTAATATCAGGAATATAATTTTGATTTCATTGGTTCAGAAAGGGCCTTGAGGGACCTCTAGGTGTTCTCAGACCACACTCCCCCCCCCCCAAAAAAATTTCCAGACTATTTCTCAGGTGCTGAATAGATGCTGTTCCATTCATAGAATGGCAAATGATCAAACAGAATGCCTCCTTCCCAGTTCAATACATTATAGCCCATAAAAGTCAGGACTTCATTAAATCTCTGGAACAGTAGCATGGAGGCAAAGAGGACATGGGGAACCAAGATAAATCATTTTTGTCCTCTTACCTTAGCAGAGGGATTTGCTAATAAAATCTATTGAAGAAGAAGAGCAGCAGTGTTGTAGTCCATCCATTAAATGGGATAAACTGCAAAGGTTAAAAGAAGTAACCATGCTGCATGTTACATGAAAAACAGGAAGGATGCATGAAAAACTCAATCAGTGTCACCCATGATTCACAGACCATATACTTCTCCACCTCTGTGCAACCGAAGCACATCAAAAGTTTATAACATAATTCACAAATAGCATTTTGCATTGGTTTTCTGAAAAGAATAACTGCAGGATGAACTGTTTACCTATCCACATACTTACATCTATCCACTTGAAGACACCTAACAAGCAAACAACAATAAACTCCATTTTCTCTCACACACACATACGCACACACGTTGTTTAAGACTGGAGGTTGTTGTAGAGGATGTATTCTATGCTCTGTTAAGCCTCTGTTTGAACAATGTTGCTATGGAAGCAAATCACTGATGCCCTGCACTTTTATCAACACTTCTCTATTTAAATCTTCTTCTTGAATTTTCAACAAAGCTATTCACTGAACCTTACCTAATCTGAGATTCTGTTCAGATTCTCTCTCTTCTTCCCTAAATAGTCAAAAGGCATTTTCCCACCATTATTGTGACACATACTCATGTAAAATGTGTTCCTTGTCTTTTCAGATCTTAAGGGCATTAGAACTTATATTCCTATTTCACAGTCAAAAATGGCAGTATTCTGAATGTAAATTCATTCTTCAACAGCTGGCTTTTCAATTCCTATTCTCCAAAGGGCTAGAAACACATTTATTTCATAGCTATATGTCTACACTGTTTAAAAACTTCTAGCTGATGTGTTTGTTTTCTTCCTCCAATTCAGTCAAAAGCTTCCTTGCCCAAAATAAACTCAATCCTTGAGATGGTAAAATGTAAAACACTATTTGGTTTCATGAATACGTTGGCCTGAAATGCTCACTTACCCAGGGAACAAAACAATTAGCATTACAAATTGTAGAAGGGAAGGGAAAACTATCACTTGGATTGGCACTGATGTTCAGGAAGGACCAGGAAAAGAACTAGAAACAGGTCCTGGCATATGAAGAAATTAAAGGCAAAGGAGCAGAATAAAGTATGTACATAGTACAGTACCATTACATGAGCTAAGACAAGACAAGAACTGAAGGGAAGGTGAGTGACCTGGTAGCGGAGGAATTAAGTACCTGAGGCAGGGAGCTAATCACATGCTTTGCAGGGAAAGATTTTTATTCTTTGGAGGTGACACAGAAGACAGGTATGTTTATCAGGTAGATGAAAGAATTTAGGATCTGTCACCAATGCAACATTATGACCTATCATGTGAAAATGAGCAAGACACTAGGATTTCATTGAATCTACTCATTAATTCAACTCAATTCTTCAACCACTGTACAGGTTTCTAATTTTTGTGGAGATCATGGTTTCTTACACGAGAAAGACTTTATGCTGCTCATAGCTAATTACAGAATTATCACTATAGTATCACTAGAATGGTATAAACTTACATTTGGGGTTGATTCTTTGTTTCATTTTATTAAACTATTAGCTATTCTATATTTCCACAAATGAATATAAGCAGGTTTCGTGTGTCTTAATAAGTCTTTTATAAATAATAAATCAAATGTGTAATTATTTAAATCATTATTATCCAATTATGCCAAATAAAGTATCTTTTTGTCAGAAGATAAAAATAACAAAAATTGGGTAATAAAATGGCTGCAAGAAAACAATCAAGTTCAAATAGCATCAAAGGACTCCACTGTTCAGTCCTGAACTACATAAAAACACCTTACGAATTTCAAAGTTTCAAAAGAGATTTTGAGGGGAAAAGAGATTTGTAAGGGAAAAAGATTGGCCATGCAAATTTCCATCTCCTTTATTTGCAAGAGAGAACTCTAAAATTATATCATATAGCAATACATTCTAAAGCCTTAGGAACCATAAAGGAAATAAAGAGAAAATACTGAATAATTACACATTTAAATAAAGCATTGATGAAATCCTCCTTATTTAAGAGAACGGCAGAATAAATTTACTAGGATTTTGGTTTGATCGTATTATTATTAAACTCCCATATTTTCTTTTCTGGGATTGACCCAAGGCCCTTTTACATTCAGAGACAGTAAAGCAATCCTTTGATATAAAATGAGTTTTTGTTATTCATTACGAAATGAAATCGTGTTGATTTTTATCAATCTTTTCCAAAGAGAAGTAACAGGGGAAGCAAACATGTATTTCAAACTAAGCTTAAAATAAGTTTTACTAAATAAGAATGACTAGCCAATCATGTGGTTTGGCTTAGCTGACATTACTACATTTCTAAGCATGTTAGCTAAGTGGATTCTGCATAACATCCATTGCCATCCCTCTACCGCATGTTTGGTGTTCATTCCATCTTCAACACAGTGTATTCCCCCATTTCAACCCACAGACACTCAAGTTTCACACGGTTTTCTTTTTTCTTATATAAAAACACTAGAAACCTTTCCTATATATTTAAATTGAAAATTGAGATTTTCGCATTTTCATTATAAACCTGGCAGCTTCAGGCCTAAAAAAAGAAAAAAGTCAACCCCATAATCATTTTTGATTCTTGCTGTTAAAATAAACCTTAGAAGAGTTGGCTTCTCTGCACTCCACAAGTACATGCCCTACAGGATGAAGCTAAATATTCACTAAGCTTTCTGAAAAATAAAGAAGCGTTACCTCTCTGTTTATAAGAATTATCACAGTTTTCATTTGTGGTATGAAATTATGTAGCTGCAAGGATTTCCATTATATGTGTTAGCCATCTTAAAAGTTACTGCAAAGCTACTGGTTTTTAGCATGGCCACTTCCACAATTTTAATTGGTTTGCTGGAGCTACCTTTTAATAAGCCACTGTATTAATTCTTCACTGTTTTTACATTCCACAGACAAGTAGTCTCAGGTATTATAACTCTATCATAGCAGATGGGTATTGACTCCTTCACATTAATCAAGTTGTCACCAGTTCGAAAGGCTGAAGACAGCTTCAAGAAGGAAAAAAAAAGAAAGGATAAGGTAATCACAGTCAGTTCCTAGAGTCTACTTTGGCTTTAAATGAGGAAAAAAAATAGCTCACAGAAAGAGAAACCAATTACCTATCAAAGTGGTAGGCTCTTTTTTGGATATGTATTCCTATGATGCTTCAGTTTAGATTCCTAGTTTATATTTAAAATTAAGTCTGATGTAGAGTTCAGTTTAAATTGGAAGCCATTCCTCAACTACATCTTAATCCACGGATTTGTACCACATTTAAAATTTGGGTTTTTCAATGCAGAGTCCACATTTCAATTTTACAGGGTACCTAAATTAAAACAGTCCCTTAATAATATGGGTTCAATTTATTGCAGCATATAATTTTAGTTAGTGATTTACACTGTGTTGACCATGCATCTTGATAACTATATTTAGCTTAAAGCTTAATAGTGATGTTTAGATTTTTGAAGCATAACATATTCAGTTATTCATGATTAATGAGATACTGGGGAAATGTAATCCCTATGATATTTTAAATCCCTTGTTTATTCATTGTGCTTTATTCCTTTATTTTTTTTATCTGTTTATATATCTTTGGTTTTAAATGTCCGGTAATTAAAAGCAAAAAGACAATAATAACTTGGATTCCTATATTGAGAAGGGTATTGGACTGAATACCTGAATGGGGCCTTCCGACTATAATTCTATAAAACTTCTTAAAGTATTTCGGCTTGCTTCATCATTTAAAAACAATACACAGCTGGTCCTTGACTTAAGACCAGAGTTCCCCAACCTTTCCGGCTTTGCGGACCAACCGGGGAGAGGGAATGGTTCCACGCAAGCAGTCGGCAAGTGTGTGCGCGCAGGTGCAGCTCCATTTGTGTGAGCAGTGTGCATGCACGCCTGCCAAGCAGGCAAATAGAGCACACGTGCACACTCACCATTTCCACGCCCCAGTTGCAAATAGCTCATAGCCCATTAGTGGGCCGCAGCTCAGTGGTTGGGGACTCCTGACTTACACCACAGCTGGGAGCAGAATCTCCATGACTAAGCGATAAGGTCATAAAATGAGTCGTGCCTGATTTTACTACTTTTGCCAGTTATTAAGGGAAGCATGCCATCATTAAGCCAAATGTGGCTTCCCCTGTTGAGTGTGTTTGTCGTAAGTCCCTTGGGAAATTTCCAAATGACAATCACATGACCTGGGAAGTTGCAATCTTTGTAAATAAATGTTGATTGCCAAGCACCTGAATTTCAATTACGTGACTGCTGGGGATACTGATTGGGTAATAAGTGGTGGCAAATGTGATGTCTGGTTGTGAGCCACTTTCTTCAGCACTGTCATAACTTTGAACAGTTGTTAAACCAATGGTTTAATTCGAGGTGGGTGTATAATTTACACCTCTAAATCCTTACTTGTTTGTTGTTTCCTGTGTTACGATGTTAGTTTCTATAGAATAAGGTTTCCAAGAAAAGTTTTGCAGTGACACAGATATTTGTGGTGCTATAAAAACAGGCCATTAAAAAAACAGAAGTTAGCAAAGTGTGATGTAAAACAGTTATGAAAGACTGCTGGTTGCAGAGGGAAGATCCTTGACCTGGTTTGTGTTACTGACAGTGCTGATGATCAGTAAATGAACAACTTTGTTCCTATCTTCACATGTTCCCATAGGATACTATTTCACAGTTCTGAAATCCCTGATTAAAAAGATCCAGATCAGACCCTGAGCGACCTGTCAGCAAATTCCATGTTCTAATCTAAGTTATCTTACAGTAAGTTGTGCCTCTGGTGACACAAAATAAATGGCTCCTGCGGAAGCAAACATTTTGGTAAAGTGCTGAGCATTATTATCTATAACTGTCAAATCATGAAAGGATTTGCTTCCCTACAAAGCAGAGCTGCTACTCTTAAAAAAGAAAAAATACCTGGAGCAGAATTTCAAATTACCGATGCTTTTTAAACAATGTGCTTAAACTTGTGGGATCTGCTTAGAAACTGTCTTGTCCTATAGCCCAATAATGCCAATTATGAATGTGTCCTTCCAGAGGAACATTCTCCTATCAGCAAGCAGAATCTCCCTATTTTAATCAGTCATGGAAGGAGGGTGATTTTTAATAGGAAATTATTCACATTAATAGTATATTCTGGATAGGGACCCCTCAATGATTAAAAAAATAAATTAGGTCCTTTTAAACACATACTGTACTTTGACACTTAACAATCTTTCACATACTTCTTAAAAGTTGGATTAAGTGAGACAACTGTAGTGTACAATCTGATCTAATGATTCTAAAATGCATGTTGTCACCCCACTCTTCAAACACAAAATGAGCTATTCAATGAGCCATTAGGTTAAAAATATTCAAGAAAAATAAACATAAGACTCCACTTCATATGAGAAAACATTTTAAGAAGAAACTCATGAGAAACCAAATGCAAATTTTACAGTATAGGGCTATTTTATTTTCGCACCCAGTTGGATAGGGTATAATCCCAAACACATTTAGTTGATACAATATGTTCTAACCAGAAATCAAATTTCACATAGATTTAGATATTGGCACATATTTCAGATGATATGTCAAGTTCTCTAGCAACATAGTTATAGAGTATGGACTTGAGAGATTGCTTAGCATAGTTTTCACATGGCACAAAACTGAGAGGAGTGACTAACTCTATGTAGAAAAATGTAGAGGAGAAAGGAAATAATCTTGAGGGACAAGAAGAAAAGCTACTACCAAGATAATGGTTAGATGAAGAAACCAGAGTCTGGGACAGAACTGTAACCTGAGACAGTATCTCAGACAAAACTTTTATAAAACTTACAAAGATAAAGGGAGGAAGGGGAAGGCATGTTCAAACTTGCAAGATTCTAATAAAGGAGAATATTTGGAGTGGAGTGGAATAGAAAACTTTACTGTCACTTTAAATCAGGGATGTCAAACTCCTGGCATCACGGCGACGTCACATGACATATCAGGACTTTTTCCCCCTTTGCTAAACTGGACATGGACGTGGCCAGCGTGTGACGCATCCGGCCCGTGAATTTGACAGCCCTGCTATAAATGAACGCCAATCAGCATACATTTGTAGCTCAGGGTTGAAATGAGGGATCCATGGTGCTCCCTGAGCTTGGTTGTTTTCTTGCAGATGTTTCATTACCCAAACTAGGTAACACACTGGGCTACTATG
>JANHFL010005700.1:331576-348318 GCA_032468155.1 Oxyrhabdium leporinum | reverse complement strand
CCCCCCCCCCCCCCCCCCCCCCCCCCCCCCCCCCCCCCAGGCTGTTCCTGAGGTCAGATACTTTGGGAAAAAAAGACATGCTTCTGGGGTCCCACTAAATTTTATTTATTTATTTTTACATTTAAATGACATTAATTGATCCAGGAGCACCTGCATTTTACTTGATCTTGCTGAGACCACTGGTGATCTCCCTCAAGTAACTAGGGCATATGTCACAAAAAGCTCTATGGGTGATAATCAGCCCCTTGAATTGCAGTCTGAAGCCAAATGGCAACCGGTACAGTTTGCAGAGCAGTGATAATATATAGGCATATTAAGATGTGCACATTGTTGTCCATCCCACTATTTTATACCATCTATAGCTTCTGGTTGATCTTCAAGGGCAGTTCATGCAGAATGCATTGCAGTAGTCCAATCATGAGATGACTAGGGCATGAGTGATTCTCTAAAGAGCCTCTAGGTTGAGGGGAGGATGCAACTGATACACAAAATAGACTCAGACAAAGGCCTTCCTGATCACAGCTGTCACCTTCTCTTCAAGCAGTAGATATGAGACAGATGGGAAACACCTTCCCCCCCATATCATGTTGTGTACTAGTCTCAGGTGGAGAAGCCATCTAAATACAAAGGAGAAAAAAATGCTAGATCCAGGAGGATCCAAACAGACACAACCCACTTGGCCTATTCTTCCTTATCCAGATGCAAACAACCTCTACACACTGGGTCAGGCCATCAACAGCACTTCCTGGATGATCTGAGTCAAGATGAACAATTGGTATCATTGGCAGGGTGATAACATTGGACCCTAAACCAACAGATGACCGCACACATGTAGATTCCATGTAGATGTTTAAACAGGAGGGGCAAAAGCTTGAAGCTTCAAGCAATGGAAAACTTTCTTCCATATTCCCATCAACATTAATTGGATCTGACCATAAGAGAAAAGAAAAGAACCACCACGGTACAATGCCTCCCAGACCCAAATCCTGTAGTTGGTCCAGAAAGCTGACTATCAGAAGCCAATGAGAGATGAAGTAGCAGAGGAATGGACACACTATCCCCCATCCCAGCTTTGCCAAAAGCCACCAACAGAGGTTATGATTATAAAGAAAACTATTTATTTCATTTCTGGAGTGAAGATTGTGGATTTATTTCTATATTTCAGAATAAAGTTGGGTAGGAAAAGGAAAGTGTCACCATGTGTTTTTCTACATCCCATCAAAAGCATCTTCCCACAAAACTGGGAAGTGCAAGCTATCTCTACATTGTCTTTCCTCCATTTCCCCTCAAATTGCAAGGGAATGACATCAGTAGACAACAGAGCTAAGGACAAATATTGAAAACCTTAAACAGAGAAATTGTAGCATGTACTGATGGAATCTTCTGACTAGTAGTATAACTTCTTTTAGTAGAATTTACATATCAGGCATCTTTCATGTAAGCTCATGCAAACAGTCAACTCAGGAAGGGGTAATCTATCCTTTAATAAAGTAGTGTTTATGCTCACATGATTTACCCATGCCTCTGTTAAAACTAACTTATCTTGGCTTGTGCAACACATTCTGAACCATAAACTAACCATGTGGGCTTGATTTCCACAGCATGTTAGGCTAAAATATGATTTGTGTCCTCTATGAATTGAGAAAACGAAAGCTCTTGTTTGTTACAGATATCTGCACATAATGGCACCCGATACTTCTATACAATCCGAGACTCACAGAAAGAATCTTGAATCTGTCTTAGACCTGTTTCAAAAGGCTGATGTGAAGATTACAAACCTTTGAAGTGACTGAGCCCTCAGGAAAGAAAAGATAAATACATTTGTTGTAAAAAATACATTGGAATTTTAAAATACGTGTGTTGTGTCTCCTGTCTGCTTTCCTCTCCACTATTGACAACTGCAAAAATAATGTGAAATATTATATGTAACATCAGTTTGGAGGGCTGATATATATTAAAAAAAACCATATAAACTGAGACTGTGCCCCAGAGGACAAGGGGCCGTTCAGATTAAACTTCACATCCTATTATAACACATCCTCTATAAGGACTCATGGACTAAAATATATAACACCTTACCTAATAAAATATATGACGGATACTGATCTCTTCTATGTACAACTACTGTTATCAGATCAGTAAGAAGTAGTTTCTCTGAATATGGCCAGGTTCTGTTATGGTATATTCAAAATTAGACTCTAACTGCCCAATGATAATCCACCACCAATTGTAATAATATTATTTTGTCTGCCAGGTTTTTTGCAGTCACTGTGTGATATTCTTAACCACCACCACAAAAAAGGTAATCAAATTGGATGTAGTCACATGGCGATCTGCTTAACAACTGGAATATGTTACAATTGTAATTTCAAGCTCAATTATGGTTGTAAATTGAGGACTACGTGTATGCCAATGTCACATTTTGATGCAGATCAACCTAAATTGTGGAAATAACTCCAAATTATGGTGGGGTACCAGGTGATGTCTTTAATGACAGTTGGACTCTGAGTACCATAATTCTTTATTTTCCTGGTTTGTTACTGTTTATGCAAAGCCCAGTAAGTCACATATTAACATTTTATTCCAATACTGTGACATATTTACTTGTGCTGTAAACACCACTCAAGTCTCTTGGAACTGAATCTCCTTCCATATTCTATTTCTTTTCCAAAATACATTTATGTTAACTTTCTTAAGCATTAGCAGACTGCCGTTTCCTTATGTTTACCAAAATATCATTCCATTGTAGGGACATTTTAACTCTTATTAATTACAAAGTTTATGCGTTTATTTTTTCTTCATTACTTAGCCTCAGTTCTAGCCAAGTGTAAGTGACAGTACATCTTTGTGACAAATATTGAAGTAATATGAGAAATAACATGAACAATTCTGATGCACCAGGAAACACTCTGCCAAATCAAGCAAACACCACCTGCATTTTACTTCCCAAAGGCTTCATTTTAAAGTTGAAGAATCTTTATTCTTCTTCTTTGATCTTAGCCAAAGAAAAATGCAGGTTCTTGTCTTTCCTTCCTCTCTCTCTCTTCCTATCTTCCTATCTTCCTCCCTCCCTCAAGTGTTGCTACTCACAGGATTGAGTGTTTTTCCTGTGAGACCGGTCTATCAGGGCAGCCTGGTGTACCCAATTATGGGGATGGAGCATGCTGCTTCCGCTTTCACCTTTCAGCCCCAATCCAGGAGCCTTCGCAGACAGTCACGTCTGCGACAAACTATTTTGTGTTAAATTTCAATTTACTGACAAAGAAATAAAGGGAGACTAGTATAGCTACTTCAAGCTGTTTAGCTCTCATCAGCTAGCCAGATCCTTCTGGGATTCGAACCCTGGCCGCTAGATGTGACTACGTCTGCCTAATATGCAAGCTGCCCGGGTTTAAATCCCAGAAGGGTATGTCTAGCGGATGAGAGCTAAACAGTTTGAAGTAGCTATACTAGTCTCCCTTTATTTCTTTGTCGGTAAAGTTAAGTTTATTCACAGGATTGTACTTTATAACAGGATTGTATTGTAAATAGCACCACAATTTTCACAGGAGTCTGCATTCTTCTACAGAAAAGCTTCACTGTTGAGAAAAGTAACTTTTTGGATTCATTAGATCTACTGGGGAGAAAAAATAAACTGGGGTCTGTTGTGGACTGTTTGCCTGCATGGTTTTGGAGGTGCATGGGCAATTAAGACTTTTTTAAAAAAAATTCTACTCAGTGATAAATGATAGACCCAAATGATAACAATACCTAAAAGGTTTTCAATTTCACTGATATTTCCTGCAATTAAAGCATTAAACAGTAATGTGCTAGATCACTCAGTAAACGCAACAGATACTGTATTCATTAATGGGTTATAAAGCAGAAACTATAAAATATAATCAAAAAGCAACAATGCAAATTCCCAGGAAAAGGAGGGAATCCTGGTGGAAGACAAGAGTCCTTAAGAGTGCCTTAATGTATTGCTGAATCATGGCTTTGTATTGTGTCTGAAAAGCCTAGTGTGTCAGTTAGAAACCAGTCCAAGTACCTTGAAAAAGTAGCAAATTCTATTACAGATAAGTATGATGCATGATCTTGTATAATTTTCTGCCTGTGTCAGACTTAAAAGCAATTTGCAACTTTTGGCAGTGCTTGTATGAAAATGTGTGGGCTCTTTGGGAAAGAAAAATATATTTCACTCAGGCTGGGATACCCACTCTATAGAATTCTCTTTTCAGCCTCTTAAACATTAGGAAGAGGCCTCCCTGTGACTTCAAGTATTTTGTTCCACTGCCAAAGCCTGCGTCTTTTTCTGACTGGGTGCATCAGTTTCTTCTCTTCCTTTGAAAAACAACATGCAGAACTCTGCAGCCAATAGGATTATATCACTTTATCGCTTTTCTTGAAACAACCTATAGTCCATGCATGCACCCTCATCGCACTGCTGCTATTCCATTTTGGAATAGGTACAGAAATGAAACCAATAAATAGTAAGCCGAAGAAATTAAAGGCAAGAAATTAGAAAAGAAATGGAAATGCATACCTTAATATATCAAAGTTTATATCAAAATCATTTGCTATACTTTTCTATAAGTTCTTGCAAATCATCCTTACTCCTTTAAGTCTACTGAACATATACATGGTCTTTTGTTCTTTAAACTTCTCACTTCTCTCTTTCTGAAGATTTAATCAACTGCATTCACTCAAATGTTCTTGGTTTTTCCTTTCTCACAATTCACTCACTCTTTCTTTATAGATGCCTTGTGATTTGATCCTCATTCAGTTTTGTACTTCTTTTATACTGATCAGTAACTTTTGTATTCAGTCATACTTATCCTATTCCTTGCTCCATGTTGACTAAGTTTTCCATTCATTCCCACACAATTTACTTACTTCCATCATAAACTGCTCTTATTACATTGAGCAACCAAGCATCAACTCCAAATGTTTGCAAAACATGGCTTTTGTGAAGCCTGTTTAGTCTAGCTTTCTTTTCCTTCCTTCCTTCCTTCCTTCCTTCCTTCCTTCCTTCCTTCCTTCCTTCCTTCCTTCCTTCCTTCCTTCCTTCCTTGTTCTGCATTTAATCTCCCTTTAGGTATAACTGAGGTACAAATTCCTTTAGGTACAACTAAAGAAAAAGCCAGAGGGAAAAAAGGCCAACAGAAAGTAGAAAAAATTTATAAATATTGTAAAAATGAGCATCAACTTTTCTGTACTACTTTCAGCAAATAGTCTGTAAAGGGGTATTTGAGCTTTAGAAACCAGCTTTATATTCTTTCCTTTTATTTCTAACTATCCTGATCTTTAATTCATTCAGAAATTGTAATAGGATTGATTCTCTCTTCAGTTTTACTTTTTCCCATCCCAAAGGCTCTTTTGAGGATTCTTGTTCTTCTCCAGCTTATATTATTCAGCAGAAAAAAAAGGAATTGCTATATATTACCATATATATATATTTTCTGTAACACATTTGTTGGGAAGTTAAGAAACTCCTACACTCCTCTTTGCAAGCCTTTAACAGAGCCTTGCGATGCAATTGTCATTTAGACCCAAAAGAGATATCAGCTGATTCATGAATTGTATTCCATCAAGTTCTTGTGTAGTGACCATGTAGATAAATTTTCTCTGTGATGATCTATCCCTAACCTGCTCTTTCAGTCGCTAACCGGAGCAGGGAAGACCAGAACCCAGTCTTCAGCATCCAGTTTTCAAACCCACAAAATGACTCCTTTCAGGTCATTTTGGAAATGGCCAACTGGAAACCTGAATGAAAAGATGAACGTGATATCATTAACGGAACTTTTCAGCCAAGCAGTTTATGACAGTGCCTCCACTGTTATACTTACCTCTTATCACGTGATCACTTTTATCCCCAAGGAAAAGGGCAAAATTAAGTGCCCCTTTTCAAATCAATGTTTAATTTCAAATACTGCTGGACCTTAACTCTCTTTTTTTGCTTGGCCAGAGCTTGTAGGGGGGTTATTTTCCAGGTGGTGGACTCCCAGCATTACAGTCAGGGATCACAGTGCAGCTATTCTTTCTCTCTTTAATTGATTTTGTCTGAAAAGAGACAGGGAAGGGAACAAATGGAGGACAAAGTAGGCTGAACTCCTTGTAACATTCTTTGAATAAGAGGGGCATTATGCAATAACAGCCTCATTTGGAAAATCAATTGTCTGATGCAAGATTGAAAGAGAGAGAATGCAAAAGTTCCAATTTTGGCACATACAAAAAAAAATACTCTTTAGAACCTCAGGCCCAAAGAATGTTGGGGGTTGAAGGACCTGTCCCTTGCCAGGACTATCTATAACTTGTCAGCCACAAAAATTTGCATTTCAACGCTTTTGCATATGGGTTGAGCTCCAGTCATGACAGTGATAATAATAGTAGCTTTGTACATTTGCTCCTTCCAAGAGTGTGGCTTGCCAGGTTTTGAATATAGCTATTATTGCTTTGGTTCACATACCTAAAAAGTTAGAGCCACGGATTGGGACACAGTGATAAAATGCTGGGAGCTAGTCCATAACTTGAAAGCAGTGGAAAACAGATTGCTACAAGTTGGCACAAGACAGCCAGTAATTTTTCTATGCAGCTGCTTGTGATACTTTTTTAAAAAATAAGTTTGATCTATACAGGTTGATCTATAGTTTATTAAGGATGTAGAACTATGAAATAGAGAACCTTTTGGATCTGCTTTTAAGAAAAAGAAAAACCACCAATCATTTCTGCAGCCTGAGTTCAATTGGAATTTAACCTTTAAAAAGTTTAAATTGAGCCAGGATTATTCTTCTCGGGATGACACCATTTCATATAGGAGCCAGTAAAACATTATCTTTCATCAGCCACTACTACTCAGTTTATTCTTAAGACAAAGCCACAGAAAATATAGGACTTGTAGCTTTAATAATCTGTAGTTGCACCCACTGCTGCCAGGAAGCAAAGGGAGATGAGACACGTGTAGGTTTCAGATGCATGGTTTTCTTGTAATATAATTCAGAACTGGTCAAAGGAATATCGGGTGGGGCAGCTGCCTAAGTTGTTTTTAAAGCTATACACAAATAAGCACCACCAAATTCAGAATTGTAACCAATCTGTTTAAAATAATGTTTTTCAAATTTGGTAACTTGAGGATGCGTTGTGCTCAGGCTGGCTGAGAAATTTTGAAAGCTGAAGTCCGCACATCTTAAAGTTGCTAAGTTTGAAGATGTGGTCTACAGCCTCTGTTCCAACCCATATTTATTGTTCTCAGAACCAAGTGACAAATTTAACAAGAAACATTCTTTTTGGGTGACAGTTTTGTATTTTGGGGGGGCGGGATATTAAATAAGGGAGGTAAGCCCTTTGGGAGGCATCATATACTGAGTTTGGACAAACAAACCTCACCTTACTCCCTTGACCCCATTCTGAAAATATCAGCCCTATAACCCATTCCCTTTCTAGCTTGAATTGAATCCTGCTTTTGGCTAGATTGTTTATATTTTGTTTGGAATATACAAAAAGAAACACAACAGTAGCTCTGCAATCAGTTGTCCAAAAAGAAAAGGGTGACAATCTTAATACCCAGATTGGTCAGCATAAATTTTCTGGGTTATTGTTTATGGGTCTGGAGAGTTTCTAGCCTATTTTCATTTTAAAAAAAACCCAACCATCTCAGTGATGAACAAGCAAAAAAAGATCTAGAGCAGGGGTATCAAACTCGTGTTGTCACATTGTCATCACGTGACGTATTGTGACTTTTCCCCCCTTCACTAAAATTGGGGGGTGGGGTTGGCCAGCGTGTGAGGCATCTGGTCCTCAGGCCGCAAGTTTGACACCCCTAATCTAGAAAGCTGCAACTCTGTTTTAAAAGCAGATGGTTTTGTTAATTTAAAACTTGTTTGTGATAGTTTATAGAAATTACAGCTTGTAGTAATGCCACTGTGCCTTCTGCAAGAAACCATGGTTTAAAATGGCTTTGTTCAGTTTTCAGAGATTGAGGAAAAATGAAAAGAGAAAGGCCTCCGATAGCAAAATGTTTCCCACTTCAGGACAATGAAATCAGAACTTGGAAAAGACCCACAGAAACCTGAATATTATACTTTATTAATACAAATGCTAAACCCTTTCTAAGTTCTCTTTAATACATGTAAACATAAAGTTTCAGTTAATACTGCAGTCTGAGCCAGTTGTTATTGTGTATTCAAGTTTAAAAGAGAATTTAACTCAGTCTCCTCTTTGGTGTGATCCCTGCCTTACTTATTTCAATCCTTATCACCTGCTGGTTTTGCTTTTTAGCTTTTACTTGGTTATTGTCTTTGTGTAAGTTCTTATTTTGACATCAGCACTTCCGGACAAAAAGGTCACTTAACAGTTGTGTTTGCACAACTTATTTATGTACGGTTAACTGAGCCACACTTAGTAAAAATAACACAATTCCTTATGTCTGTATTACATACTGACCTATAAACTTGCTCCAAAGGATAAGTTAATCACACAATTGGAAGATATTTAAATGCCATTGGGTCCAGCCTCCTGTTCAATGCAGGAAACCTGTCTGTGAAACATTAGAGCCTCTTTCCCCCCAATTTTTAAAATATGGGCAACATTTGCTCACCATCATTTGTATGTACCCATTCTCCAGGATTTCTCAAAGGTTCAGAAAAGTTCAATTAAATAATCAGCTTTCTTTTCAGTTAGCTTTAAAGCTACAGCTCATGTGGTTTTACAGCTTTAAACTCATTCAGAATAAACTTCCATTATCATGTTTTAAATGGACAGAATTGAAACTTATCAAGTTTCAATTCTATGCATTTATCCTGCTCTTCACAATTTCTTGTGGAACATATATATTTGGAGAGAACTATAAAAATTGGTAGCATAGCTCTGCCTTTTCGTTGTTATTGATTTGGATTTTGACATCTTCACTGAGCAGTGAGTCCTCGACGTATGACCACAATTTAGCCCAAAATTTCTGTTGCTAAGTGAGACATTTGTTAAGTGAGTTTTGTGCCATTTTACAACTTTTCTTGCCATAGTTAAGTCAAAAACTGTAGTTATTCAATTAATAACGTGGTTCTTAAGTGAATCTGGCTTTCCCATCAACTTTGCTTGTCAGAAGGTCGCAAAAGGGGAATCACATGACCCTGGAACACAGCAACACAACAAATATGAGTCGGTTGCCAAATGTCTGAATTTTGATCACTTGACCATGGGGATGCTGCAATGGTCATAAGTGTGAAAAATGGTCATAAGTCACTTTTTTCAGTGCCGTTGTAACTTTGAACATCGCAAAATGAAAGACAAGGATTACCTGTACTGATTATTGTCTATTTCTTTTATTCTGAACATATTTGAAGAAGGTCATTTGGTCAAAGCCAACCATTGAATCCAGAGTTTCTGTAGAATGACAGACCTTGTGTTGTGACCTCACCTAAGCAATAGCCCTCATGTATTTGTGTGTAACAGTGGCACACACAAAGGGTCTAGGCCTACACACATTTCGTCATTTGCCCCCTTGTTCCTGTTCTGCTTCTTTTGTTCTTTACCAACCTCAACTCTGAACTTTGGTTTTCTGTGCTTCCTCTACTGTTCCAGATAATATATCTGTATTAGTGACCATCCTTCCTCTTCATTCAAATGGCCTCTTCTGCTGTCTTATCTTCCTTTTCTTTCTGGAATTGTGATAGTGCTTTTAATGTTTGCTTTTTTAAGAAGCCCCCACTCATCTTATTTTCCCATCAGGTTCTTTGCCATGAAATCAACTTATAATTGTTCTGACTTTATTAAAAGCTACTTTTTGAAGTTCAAGATAATGCATACAATCCCTTCCTCTTAATGCCCTTGCTAGTATACTTCTTCAATTAAGTCTTCCCTGTTAATTGTTACAAAGCAACCTTTCTCAATTGGAATTCCATGGAATTTAGGGTTCCATGAGCGTCAGGTTTGAAAAAAAAATATCAACCTAGTTTACAAATAGCTCACGTTGTAAGTGGTAAATGTTTATTCAGGAGTTCCTGAAGTACTATTTCCTCCAGAATTAAACGCAAAGTTGAAAAAGGCTGGTATACCATCAAAAAAAGTTCATTCTTTTTGGAGGAGGAAGTTGTCTGCAAGACAAACCTAGAATTTCCTGTAAAGACCATGCTTCTTTATTCCCAGCAGTAATTTGATCCTTAGTACTATAATCGTTCATACTATAAACTTTTTGAAAGGGTTTGCAATTTGCTTTTGGAAACCACCTTCTGATTCTTCACTTTGATTGGCTGGGGAACAAAAACTACCACCAACAATGGTAATTAATTAATTCATCCACTTAACCCAGATGCTTCCTGCAATATCTTAAAGTTTACTGAGTTTTAGCAGCTGTGGCTTTAATATACTGTGTGACTTGTTTTATTCCTTCCATTCATTCTAAACAATTATATTCTTTGACTTTTATGCCCCAAACATAGGAATCTTCCACTAGGTCTCTATTATATTGATTACTTTACATTTGCCTTCCTGTACTAAGAATTACAGCTCTCTTGTTTAATTTCTGAAATATTAAACAATAGCATATGGAGAACAAAAATCTGGATGAGTCAATATACTTTTTAACTTTTTTTTCCCCCACTGAGTGGATTAATTGTCTCCATTCCTGCAACATTCCCACTGTCTACTACAATACCTGGCTTTATCTTAACTTTTCAGTTAAGGATTTTCATCTTAGTTAAAGATTCATTTGAAAGACCTCCGGATAAAACTCTCCATATTTCAGCTGAGCCATTTTTCACCTGCCTTCATGAGGTATTTATTCTGGGCCACAATTCAGACAATCCAAATCCTGCCAACGTGATTTACATCCTTCTTCTTCTTTCCCTTGAAGAGGGATGATTGGTTATGAATCCCTTATAAATGAAGATCATCCTTCAAGTTTCTTGAGCTTCCTTCCTGGCTCTGCAAAATTTATGGCGATCCACCGGGGGTTTGCAATATTTTTGTCCTTCTGTGGATTAGCAGTAAGGAACAAATGCGTGTGGACGTGATCATCCTTGGCTGTCAAATCCTGATCCATCCTCCAGGCAGGCAGCACACTTCATAAGTACAAAGGCGAGCTTGATCAACACACATCATATCAGTTCTTATATAGTATTTACATACAGCAGTGAGTTTGGTTGTCTCCTTTTGGTTGTCTATTTGCAGGGCGCAATTGTTTCTCCTGAGTTCTACAGGAATCAATTGTCTCCTGTCCTATATTGTAGCTTTTTCTTCCACTCAAGACCCAGAGCCAGCCTCTTCTGCAGAACACACCAAACCACAAATTAGCCAACTACATTTTAACTTAGAATGTCCTGCAAACCCATCTATTGATTCCAGGCAAGAGCTCATGGTGCCTGCATAGATCTGCTCTTCCTGGTAGACTGTTCAGCATCTGCTGCCTGGGATACTTATATTTCACTTTGTATAAGAAGAAGAACACTAGATAGGAAGAAAACCAATTGCACATGCATGTATACAATATATACATATACCCTGAATAAACACACACACTGGCTGCTATGGTAAAATAGCACATTGCTCCTGAAATAACTTGCTCTATATGAAAGTTATTTCAGGAGCAGTTGGCTACCATAACCTAACAGCCTGATTATGGTTTTAGTGAGGCTGCTGAAAGAAAAAAAACTGTTTGAGAACATTAGTAAATGTATTCCTTTTTAAGGTGATGTCACAAACTGTAAATGGAGTTTTTGGTTGAAATTGGGAACAGCTGTAACAACTGCAAACATTTATTAGCACAGGGCTATTGATCCTCACCACTACTCTCAAGCAGGATGGAGGTAGCAGGCAAGATGAGAGCAGAAGGAATAATTACATGGGAGCGGTGCATCAAAATTGCTTTATGGCTGACCGTTTTACTTTATTGGGTAAGGTATTGATTGTGCGTGTTTTAAACTTGTAAATGTATCTCACTTTGTATCTACAGTATAAAATGTTACAGTTGTTGGGGGACCAACTTCTCAATTAGGTTATGTGTTAAAGTACAGTTATTAGCTATAATAGGATAACTGGAAACACATTAGTTTAGAAAATAAATTTGATAAGATTGTGGTTGTACTTGCACAACATGCTAAATCATAAGTGTTTCGAAACCACACTGGCAAAACTGAGTTGTTTCAACTTGCATAATTTAGCAATTAGAACTTTTTGTAAGGCCACAAGTTTTTCAAGGTGTAAGATAATTAAATATTTTAAACCAAGTTACATTTTTCACTAAATAAGATTGACTTTTAATTTAAAATGCTTTGATTTAAATGTTTGCTTCCTTTTCCTGTAATTCATACTGTTTAATTTTTCAGCCCTAGAATAAGTAATATATAATGGTTTAATTCACTTTGCACTAAACATGTGACTTGTTTCTTGTTTCTGAATTTGTATGCTGTATATACACAGCTGTGTTTTTTTAAATAAACCCTGTTTAAATTGGTATAGTGTAATGCTTAAGATAGTCTTGAATATTTTACAAACAGTGGGTGGCTTAGCTATGATCCTCATAGCATATTTTCCTAGAAAAATCCATAAATATCTACTTTTTACTTGCTATTTTTAAGGTTTTTTAAAAAAGAATATAGTAGCCTGTTTTCTTCTACACTATTGATTTATGTGTGAAATTCTAAACATTCTGAAACTTTAAAAAAAGTAAAGAGCCTGAAATTTGTTATATCATGGCTTGTTTAATGTGTACTGTATAATCCATGAACCACAGAATGGATTAGAAAGCAAACAAACCACATAATGACCTACGGTAGTTTGTTTGAAGCCTAGCCTTGGTCAGAAAGGGTTAACTTTACTATGATCTTGGAGCAAATGTCTGTGCAAGTAACAATCAAGATTTTAATCTATACTTCTTTCCCTTCTATGACTTTGAACATCCATGTTACAAGTAGTTTGAAATTAACTTGACTAAAATATAGTTGTCTTCATGAAGAACAATCTCTAGCTTTTTTTTTTACTTAATTGTGCTTTAACCTCCCAAACTCTAGGTTGCTGGAGTTGTGTTGATAATCACAGGTGTGTGTGTGCAAGTGAAACTCCACAATGCTTTTGTGGTACTGAACGAAGCTGCTTCAGGAATAGCTGTGACCATAACAGTTATTGGTATGCTTATTATCATTCTGTCTGGCTTTGGCGCAATTGCTTTATTCAGATCGAACAAAGCCATGATCAAATTGGTAAGGGCTATTTAAATATTAAATGAAATGCAATACAGAACATGTGTGGAGTTAATCATGATTTGTTTAATGCATCTAGGTGTGGTTAGGATTGAACCTCAATCTTGTTTGGAGTTGCTAGATGCCATAGCAATATCTCCTTAAGTTCTGATTCTTTCCCAGATCAGCTCTTAAGGTAGGACTGGGCTAAACCTATTGCAGTCCTGAGCTCATATACATGGGAACAAGTAATTGTCCATTATTGTGTAGTGGTAGTAAACCAACATTAATATATTTTTATTTGAGCTGACTGTAAAAAATGATTCTATTTTGTAAGAAGCTACAGTTATGTTAGATGGTTGTATGCCATTTAAATTCCAGTTGTGTTAATGTGTTGGGGAAAACTACCTGATTATGATGTTTGTTGATTTTAGTGCTAATATGCCCCAAAATATGTTGGCTTGGAAATGTATGTATATAAAGCAGTCACTATATAACCGGAGTCAAGTTTTTTCCATGTATGGTGCTGGTGGCTTGACTTGGACACAATCGGCCTCTCAGTTTCAACTCTTTCTAATGGTGACTTCATCATTTTGACCTATCTGAGAAGATAAGTGACAGAAATAATGGATGAATGTTGAGTTTGGCTTTGCAGTTATCCCAGAGTGAGGTTGACATACCAGGCAAGCTAAGAATTGGACCTCTGAATAAGAGCCGGGGATGGATATAGAAGGGTAAAAATAACAGTGCTATGTTCTAAAAAGCAATTCTGATAAATAGCTGGCTTTTAAACTAAACAGATCTTTCTCTTTTTCTCTGACTAGTTCACAGGTTTACTGGTGCTGCTCTTGAGCATTGAAATCCTAGTTGTTGCCACTGCCTATGCGTGCAGAGTAAAGGTGAGGTTTGGGAGAGAAGGTTTCTGGTTCAAAATGCAAGTCTCGTTTTCAAATTGGAGGGGAGATTTTGCTTCTTGAGGTGTGCATTTTCGAGAGGAATAGAGAATTGCCGTAATGGGAACTAATTCTTGATTTCTGCTAGTTACCTGTATGTCCAGTACAGCATTCTGGACTTTGCCATTTCCTTAATAAAGGGTGCTTTTTTGTCTTCTCTGTCACTCTAAAATAGAGAAATGGAAAGGGAGGAAGTGGGTGATAAGATTTATACAAACAATGATTATCTGGTAACCTAATATTGTATGATCAGTTATCTCCCAAATCACTCTGGCAGAGGAGGCAACTGCAATAGAGCAGAGCTTGACATGTAATTTAAAATTCAACTGATTAGTTCTATTAGTTCTCAAAAAAATATAAAATAGAATCTGGGGGGGGGCAGTGTAAGTTAACTGCTTTTTCCTAAACAGTTAAGTACCCCAATGTTGAAAAGCAATTGACTAGAAGCAAGCTACCTTACAAGGAACGCCATTACTAATCATGTCAGGATGGTGTTCATAATCAGCAGATAAAAGACATCTTTAACACTATTTGATTTCAGAGGAAGCAATCACCTTCTCTTCAGAAGAATTAGTAATAATTGGTTAACCTAAAATATAAATGGCTTTTCATTATTCTTAGTAGTGCAGTTTTACAGTGCAGTTTTAGAGTATTGTAATTAATATGTCAATTGGATTCACAGCAAAAGGAGTATACACAACTTAGGGTCAGTTGTAAGCATAATAAAAAAGATTTTTGAAAAGTGTGTTCTGAATGTTCTAGAATCTCCATTTTTTTCCCTACCCAACAACTGAGAAAAGGGAGAGGGTAAGTAATATTTAGTATTTTCAATTTTAAGAATGTTTAATTCAGGTTTCCCCAGTACTAGAGTATTAAACTCCCAAATGTTTGGGGAGGCAGAACAGGAGAATAATAATATTCTCTTATCAAATCAACTTGCCTCAGCTTAAACTTCCAATACAATCTGTGGAATTGTAATTTGTTTTATCCTACATCGCCACAGCTACACCAGACTGTATCCAAGGATTTCATGAAGATTCTGAGCAAGTATGATAAGAAAGTGCAGATCGCCAAGGGGGTGGATACTCTCCAGGCAAAGGTAAAAGAAATCTTTTCCCCCTAAGGAACAACTGAACCCCAAACTTAAGACAAAAATTGGTAGCGTGAATTCTCACTTGCATTAGAGGAACAGCTATAGAAATTAAATTACTGATTCTAGCAAATAGGCTCAAACCTTTAGAATCAGTGTTGTTGCTGCTGCTGCTGTTTGTTTTTTTACAATTTAAAAGTTTGAACTACACAGTTGGATTAGACTGCTGATCTGTATTCAGAGGCAGGGTTTATAGAATCCCACTGGGTTAAACTGGAGCTAACTAGTAGGTGGCTCATTGCCCTTGGTCTCAAAGCACACTTTCCAACTCGGTTAAAGGTTCAATATATTTTGCAGCCAGGTGATTACTGGGTAATGTTCAAAGGGGAATGGTCAAATAGAACTGCTCCAAGTAAATCACCTCTGTGGATTGTTATTTTTTCTCCTTCATGCCTGTAGCTATGTAGGGAAAATGACACGGGCATCCCTAATAGGAATCTGACCTCAGTTGCGTCTAAGAAAATGAGAGTTTTCCAGAACTGCAAAGCCTTTTGGAATTCTGTCCAAGATGACCGTTTTCCCATTTATCTACTATGGATGTCTAGACTATTTATTTATCTGTTGTTGAGGCAATGTAAACCAACATTTGCATGCTTCCAGAAGACATTGTACATGTTTAGCAAGGATGATACCTTTCTTATAGGAAAAACTTGGAATGGTTTACAATTCCAAAATCTAACATCAGTAGGGAAACAAAGAAAGGAAGCTACCTTCTACGATCTGCGTTGATTCCATCGTGTCTTCATCTTCCCACTTTCAAGAACTTTAAGAAAGATGGATGGCTAGACTGGGAGCAGAAAACCTCTGCACTTACTTAAGGAAGCGAAGCTACTGACTCATGCAACACTGTACCAACTCACATGCTTTTTCCTCTCTACTGTAGTTTCAATGCTGTGGTGTGGAGAACTATACCGACTGGCGAAACACAACCTTTGGACTGCTCTCCTCATCTGTCCCCAAAAGCTGCTGCAAAGTGCCTGCGGAAAGCTGTGTGACTGATCTAAAGGAAGATATAATTGGCATTAATCAGGAGGTAAAACTGCCTATTGCCATCACCCCTTTTGTTGAAGGAAGGATGCATTTGACTCTAAAGTGCTTTTAAGTTGGTTACAGTTCTTACTGGGGAATATATTGTTAAATGGATTAAGTAAAGAATCTTGCTGTTCAGGATGATTCCTTTCTAGCTGCTACATCGATATAGCGATGACAGAATCTAACTCAAGACATATCTTGGTTTTAAGTGGATTCTCTTGCTAACTCTCCTACCCGCTCTGATTAGAACTAGTCATTGAGAAAGGAATAGAACCACTGTCAAACTGTTCCCTCAATCCCGAAGTAAGCATAACTTCTAACATTTTTAGTCTAGGCCCGTAGGTTGTCCCTCATTCTCTCTCTAAGATCTCTAATGGTTTCATCGTTTTAATTGTTGGCTGAATTTACTTTGATTAGCTTTTAAGAAACATCCACTGCAATTATTAGAATGCATTTCCC
>JANHFL010005700.1:283169-299848 GCA_032468155.1 Oxyrhabdium leporinum | reverse complement strand
TGTTCACCACCCCCCCCCCCCACCTTTATCAGCCTTACTAAGGAAAATAGTTGAGTGCATTCTGAGTGCCATCTAATGACCATCTGGCATTTTGGCATCCTGACTGAGAGAACAACTCAGGGGAAAGGCAGGGAATCTAGCAAAGAGGACAAGGAAAAAGAAGAATTGTGATGCAAAGGAAAACAGGGTCACTTGGAGCGAGAAGAGGAGATGGCCGCATTATTGTGGGCCACTGTGGCAGTCTAGGATTTGCGTCAGAAGAGGTTGCCAAATTAGCCAGGGAGATAATTGTGGCCAAGGCTGCCTTTTGAAGGAGGAAGGACGGTTTGGCTGATGGATTTTGCTGGTCAAGCTGACAGTCTTGATGAAACGTGAAAAGCTGTTAAACTCAATTTTCCATAATACTTGTGTGGAAATGAATATCTGGCAAATATTTGCCTAGCTGGTTGAAAATAACCCTAAAAGGCCTAGTTGCTACAGCAGGTGCGTGCAGCGACCATTGGCTGAAGGGTTTCAATGGGGTTTGGCTAATGTTAGGACCTCAAGTATTGATGGGATTACAAGGCCTGGAGATGAAAGGGATGAGCCTTGAATATTCTGGACAAGAGGGGTAGCATATGAATCAAATAAATAACATGAAAAACTCAAGCCCTCATTTTTCTTCTTAAATTCTACAAAAGCATCCCATATATGAAAGAAGTTGGTTAATTTTGAGTTCCTCTGAGGGCCCAGAGAAGGGATTCTGACGCACTGCATTCTCTGTGCCCTGAACTAGAAAGGAATATGTTGGAGTGAATCTCTGCAGCTGAACACTTTAGGAAATTAAAGAACTCCATCACTGATTCCCAAGGAAATCTGTTCAGCAATAATATATTTATTATGCTGGTGACAAACTGCAGAGGCCTAATAAATGCATGTATACTCAGTAGAAAATAAGTTTCAAATACCCTTCCAATTACATTCCAGTCACAAAGGCCAGCCCTACCAATCTGGAACATAAAGACAGCCTGCGGCAAAACATATCAATAAACTACCATACACATTTCTCTAAATTAAAAGGCAGGCACCATATGCCTCAGATAAATGAACACAACAACACAAGGTCTACTGATCTATATTGTTGGAAATATAGAACACAGCTGAGGCTAATTGTGTTTTCATACTGGCTAGAAGTTATTAGGATCCTCCATTTAGTTTTAGTAGTTTGGCAACAAAGGCTTGTTTGTTATCATCCTGTATAGTTTATGTACAGGTGTATTTAAAAAGCTTTTTAATATCCCCAATTTTGTTTATGGATCAGCTCAAAGTCTTAGCTGCTGGGACAACACATTGGGTTCTACTGTAGTTACCTTGTGGTGAGATGGGCGGCAAATAAATTTAAATAAATAATTTACTACAAGAAAATGCTTATCTATTCACAGTACGCTGGCATAGATAGCTTGCTTCATAGTTCTGTATGAAAGGAAATATATGTTTTGCAGGGTAAGAAGTAGTGCTAAACACATAAAGCAGACAACTTTCAAACGAGCTTATATCCTTTTAAAGGGCAAAGAATGAATGTGAAACAGATCACAACACTGAGGCTTACACTGCAAATCTGTGACAAAAAGAATGTGAGCAAAAGTCCTAACAGAAATATATGCACTGTAACTTGAAGAGAAATGGCTTGGCAAAGTACACAGAAATCGTCCACTATGTTAAGAAGGCAGAGTAACATTTTTCATTTGGATAAGATTGAAATGTTGTCTCAGTATTCGCTCTCTTTCACAGAAACTGTATGATAAACTAACAAAGCAAAACAGGTTTGGTAGAATCCATTTGAAGGATTATTGCAAAGAAAGCTGCAAAAAGCTTCTAAACCATTGTGCCCTTAACAGCCCACTACTAAATAAATGTTTTTTTGTCCTTCATTCTCCGGATCTGTTTAATCTCTGACAGTGATACATTTAGAAGCTGGGGATATAAGGGCAAGATACACAGTTAGAAAAAGGGGTTTGGGGAACAAATTTAAAAGGCAGTTTTGACACTCTACCCCAGAAATTTACAATAAACCACAGGTGGAAATTCAATATGTGGTTTATTTTATTTTAATTTATTTTAATCCTGCTTTTATTACTTTTTTTATAAATAACTCAAGGCGGCGAATATAATGACTACTTTTCTTCTCCTCCAATTTTTCCCCACCACAATCGCCCTTTGAGGTGAGTTGGGCTGAGAGAGGGCGACTGGCTTACAGTCACCCAGCTGGCAGAACTGGAACTGTGTCTTCTGGTTTCTTGCACGGTGCCTTAACACTAATTTTTATGCCAAGAAAAAAAGCACTCTGTGTGTGTGCGGGGGCTGAGGGGGGCTGGAAGGAAGAGAAAGCAGTTTCTGAGAACTTGGAAAATAATTGCAGTGTTATTTTGTTCTGTACAATGCACAGAAAAAGAGGGAGAGCAGAAGGGCAAAAGAAGGATACTGATACAAGAATACTTGGCTAATCATCGTGACTTAGTAATTAAAGCTTTCACCTAATATTATATTAAATGCAGTGTTCCCTGGTAACAGTACAGAAACAGTGCTAGCAGTTTAGACCTATTTTGGCCAACACGTGCAACCAAACCCAAGCTTGCTTGCTCTATTCTAGTCAAACGAAGATCTCTAGTCTGCAGGCTAACTAACAAGCCACTATGCCACGGGTGTCAAACTAGTGGCATCACGTTGCCGTCACGTGACGTTTTGTGATGTTTTTCCTGTTGGAGGAGCTGGGGTGGGCGTGGCCTGTGCATGACGCATCCGGGCTGCGGGCCGCCAGTTTGACACCCCTGTGGGACTACGCTATTGCCTATATCCTACCAACTAGGACAGGGGTCTCCAAACTTGCCAACTTTAAAACTTGTAGACTTCAACTCCCAGAATTCCCCAGTCGGCCATCTTGCCAAGTCTCAAAGTTGCCAAGTGTGACAACCCTAAAGTAGAAGATAGCATGCAGTACGCAGTAATGATATTCTGTGTTTTATGGCTTCACCCTTGAAAATATAGGGCAGAAATATTTATCATGGAAGAACATAAATGCAAAATAACTTGAGTATCACCTATAACCACCAATTATTTTCTAGACCCAGGGTGGTGATAGTTCCTGATGGACAGACAAAGCCATTTTTGAAGGCTAGATCATCTATGTTTCGATCTTTCTTTTTTAAAAGCCACAGCAGAGCAATAGATGCAACTGCTATCTAGCCATTTTATTCAAGACCAAATACAAAGAAAAAGCTAATAAATTCATGTTAAGGAATCATGTTTGTAAAGAAAACAATCTGCTTTCCTGACCTGCGAGCCTGCTAGATTTTTGCCTTCCATAACCTCTGCTAAACTTCACTAGGTATTACAGGAGCTGAAGTGAAGCACATCTGGAGAGCACCAGAAAGCAGAGGGTCTAAAGTTGGTACTTGTGAGTTGTGACAGATAGTAATATAATGTAATGTGACAGGTATTGTTAAATGAATGGGTAAATCTAATGATTCTTCTTACCCATTTTGTACAAGCTACAATAGGACTTTGGAAACCTTTTAGGGTGAAAAGAACTTATCATAAATATAACCTTGAAGTTTAGCTTTATGTATTAAAACTTCAAATGGCACTCCTGCAAGCAGATAATTGAAAAAGCCAAGCAAACTACCGAAGAATTATGACTTTTTCTTATAACTGTGAAAACTAATGCTTACAAGGTCACAAGCAAACTGTCTGATACCAAATTAGTCTGTTACTAAAAGGAAAGACAGATGGAAATCTCAGCAAAAAGAGGGTGACCTTAAGACTGTAACAGCACATGCCTAGGCCAAAAAGTACAAGAATTTGAAGCTTGATATCACTATAAATAGGGCTTGCATTTGATACACAGCTGTCATCAGAATTCTTTCCTAACAGTTTCATGAGCTTTTTTACAATAATTTATCAAAATACTTTATGTCCTTGGACATTTAATCTTGCATTAGAAAGCAGCCTAACAGTAATCCTAATTCTTCTTCACTAAAGAGAAGGATTCTATTTTCCCCAATTTCTTATTCATTCACATCCCAATTAATTTTGGTTCAATTTTCAGCTTAATTCTCTGACTCTTACCTAAAGCTTTCCCGGTTTTTAAATTTCAGAGTTAAAGGATTCCTGTAGGATTCCTTACCCAGACTCACTAATATAATTGGCCACTTGCTACTTGCAACTCCCTCCTTCCAAAATGGTTAATTATGGGTTTTAGTTACTAAAATGTTCCTCACCTCTGCCAAATAACCAATCACCATACTATACAACATATTAAGTCACAGAGAACCATGCTATTTTTGCTTTAATATATCTTACTTTCCTTATTCAAAATGCCAACTGCTCACCCAGTATTGGGAGATTTCTAGCATGCACTTGGCTAAACAGAACCTATATTTCTCTCCTAAAACCCTGCCCTGAGATTACTAATATACATAGGGAATGCAATCCTCTGCAAAATGGAATGGGACTGACAAGTGTCACATTTGTTGTACAACAAGCTAATATTTTCCTCCTATCTTGTATGAGCTCTACTATGATGAGATTAAAACATTCTGAAAATAATGTATTGTTTTTAGTTTCCTCTGTTTCTATTAGAGAAGGGTTGCAGGAAAAGAAAAAAAAATAGTTGAACTGTTTCAGGGACACAGATACATCCTTTAAGCACAATCGCTATATCCTCTTCCATGCAAAATCCTATCACAGAATGCAGTAGAATGTCAGCTGAATCCATCTTTTCCAGAGTTATATATATATGCTTCAAAAATGCTTAAGAAGAATCACAATATAAAAAAAGATGTTGTGACTGGAAAGAGTGCAGAGAAGAGCAGCAAGAATGATTAGGAGGCTGGAGGCTAAAACATACCAAGAACAGCTACAGGAATTGGATATGCCTAGTCCAGGGGTGTCAAACCTGCGGCGTCCCGGTGGCGTCCCGTGATGTATCGGGACTTTTTTCTCCTTCGCTAAACCGGGCAGGGCCAGGGCCAACACATGACGCATCCAATCTGCAGGTCGCCAGTTTGACACCTCTGGCCTAGTCTAATGAAATTAAGGATTAGGGGAGACATGATAGCAATGTTACAATATTTGAGGGGCTCCTTCAAGAGGGTCAAACCAGTTTCCAACGCACCAAAAATGCAAGACAAGAAACAATGGATGGAAACCAGCCAAGGAGAGAAGCAACCTAGAACTAAGGATGAGAGCAATCAACCAGTGGAACAGCTTGCCTTCAGAAGTTGTGAGAGCTCCATCACTGGAGGCTTTCAAAAGGAGGCTGAACAGCCATTTGTCTGAAATGGTAGGGTCTCCTGCTTGAGCAGGAAGTTGAACTAGAAGACCTTCCAATTCTTATTATTCTGTGTTCTGTTCTAAATGCTTCAGGTTACAAGCATAGTTCTTTCCTGCTATTCATTAAAACCACCTCTCTTCTTCTTAGACTTCTGCACGAGCATGAAAAAAGAAGCTACTATTTTAAGTTGGATCTGTTCAATTAATGCAACTCTTAAGCCTTTTTTTTTCAGACTTGGGCTGAAGCCTAAAAGAAGCTGGATTTTTAAAAAATGAATTGTACAAAGGGACTGTGTTTGTATGAGATCTGAAACACGTTTGAATTATTCTGAAGTACACAGCCCTAATATTTGCAACTGTATATAGCTATATGGAACGGATGATTGTGCTATCTCACCTATCTTTTCAAATAAACAGATTGGGCAATGGACCCACACATAAATAAAACTAATTTGCATGCAATGGCATATATGTCTAAATATTATTTATTATTTTAAAATGTTTTTAATGGGACTAATTTAAAACAACTGCACTGAGGGGAGTCTCAATAGAATTTTTTCTCTGTTGAGAGCTTGAATATTTTTCTGCTGGAGCCAAAAATATCACTGGGTCAGTAAGCTCTGGAGTGGTATGACACAATCCTCGCCTGTGTTAAATTACAAATGACATTTTTTTTTTGTTTCTGAATTTTTCCTAGTGACCAGAGAAATGCCGTATATCTTTATGTCAAGGAAAAAGGACCCGGGAGTTAGAGGACAAAAGAAGGAAAAGCTGAACTGAACATCAAGAAAAGAGGAAATGATAGTGTGAGAAAACACAAAAGAGTCAGGTGGCTTATGAGGGCAGGGAAAGGGAAAGATCAAAGGACTAAAAGAGGGGGGGGAAGAGAGAAAGAGAATTATTTTCAGCAGCTGGAGAGGAGATGGGAAAAAAGAAAAGTAATAGGTTGCCCAGCTGGGAAGACAGATGGAAAGAACCTCAATAAGAGTAAAACAAAATTGCTTGCAAAAGGTTGGTGTTAGAGAGAGTAGCAGAAAACTATAGCCTGAATTGGTAACAAATAGCAAGAAGGAGCATCTGCTGGAGCTAAGAGAACTGGAGCAGTTTTGGAAAATGTTTTCAGGAGACTGTAATCTACCATGAGTTTCTCTGCAAAGTCGTAGAAACCACGGTGATGTAGCTGTGAGGCTAAATCCCTGCTTGAACAATTAGAAATCTAGTTATAGAGCATTCCTATTGCATTCCTAGGATTAGTAAGGCTCCAGGCCATTTTTTTCAGCATTATGAGGAAGGATACTAGACTAAATACATTAATTCAGTTCGTGCTTATCTGCATATTTTCACTAGTAGTTCACAAACAAGGTATTTTATTTTTCAAGGTACCTCCTCAAGACTTTCCCAGTTAATCCTTAATATAAAATACAGCATTCTATGATGATGTTCACATAATATACCAATCATGCATTGTGAATTACAGGAAAAAAAAATCAATGAGCTACAAACTAGCTAGTTGCTTTTTTAGCAAATCGTGCTTTGTCACCTACACAAATGCTATTCTGCTGATTTTTGTATTATTATTATTAAAAAAATGTAACCTTACGAAAAGTTTGCATTTTGCAGGTCATAATGCAAATTTATTTTTGTAAATATAGTTATATATTTATGGCTCAGACATTTATGATTGTAGGGTTGAAAAAAATGTATGATATCTTTCTAAAGTTTTTTATACCGTCTTCACTATTGAAGCGATATAGAACCTGCTGTCTTTACTGTTATTTTGTCACAGTAACAGCTAGGTAACTTTAGATGATTCTTCAAATCTAGTGGGGAAATTATCCTTGTGAAGGGAGTTCCTTTTCTTCCACCCATACTTCATTAAATAATAATAACAATTTATTAGATGCATATGCCTTCCAATTTATGGTATCTCTGGGCGGTTTTTCCATGTATGCTGTTGTTGTGTTTTTTTGTAATGCAGGGCTAAATTCCTTGCTAGATAAGGAATCAGCAAAGAACTGAGGATTGGTTCGAGTCAGTAATATAGGAAGGGTTGTTTTTTTCCAATGTATTTTGGAAAATACAAGCTTGCATGTCATTTCCTGCCAGAGCTGGCAATCTACAAACAACTTTAAAATAATAAACTTGGGCGCACGTGTGATCTCAAGATTGAATGCATATCTAGAGGCTTTCCAAAATTTGCCACTAAATTCTCTTCCAGTGTGAAAGAAGAATGTTATCAAAACAATGGTAGAAATGTTATCAAAAGAAATAAACAGGACCAGTTTTAATTTATATTAATCGCATTCAAATGAAATCAAGTTTCACATGGCCAGGTCAAGTTTGAAAAGAAGCAAATCCTGAATTAAATAACAGGTAGTTATTTAAAAGGACAGATAGGGGATATGAATAGAAGAAATTTGCCAAAGCCAGCAATGTTGGAAACATACGTTGACCTTCCGTCCTGCTAACATTGTCAAGGCTCCTAACTAAGCAAGGTTCTGAGTTGTACAACCCAAAATGTAGCACGGGAATAATAAAGAGAGCAACGTAAACCATGGCTTTTAAAGCTGGAATATAACATCTAATAATACTATGGGATGACCTTACTATGGCTATCCCAGCACTTCTACATTTTCCACCATTAATGGGACCCTAACCACCCTGATTTAACCTCATGTATCATCAACAATGCCATTTGTTGCCCCCGTACGCTGCCTCCCTTCATACCAAAGGAAAGGCAGCATCCTGGTTTCTGTTATCTGTGTCTCTGGGGTCATCACGTGGCTTTGGTTTGCTTGTTTCTTTGCATTTCTGTGCCTTTCCACTGGTCATGCTGTGTACAAGCCATCGTATTTCACCATCCTCCACACACGTACCATGTAAACATATACCGTAAACATAGCAGACCCAAACTTGGTTTTATCCATATGCCTACTAGCAAGTGGAAATCACTCTTGTAGTTAATAAAAGTAAAGCAGTTGATGGAATCTCAATAACTGCTGAATGACAATTTTATTTATTTATTTATAAAATTTATAGGCCACCCATCTTACCTCAAGGTAATTGTTAAAGTTTAACATTCTGCTTTCAGACCACGCTTGTTGTATCTTGGGCAAAAGTGTCCTCCATTGACATCAGGGATAAATAATTTTTTTAAGGGTAGTCTTGAACACATTGGATAGTATGTTGTGAATTCTTTCACAAGACGGCTGCATGGGAGGCTTTCCTACTGAAACAGGGTTATTGTTGTGGGGAACATAGGAGGAAGAAAGGATAGGACATATGTTCACTGCCTTGAGTTGTTTGTAGAAAAATAAAATCTCCACCCGACCATTAATTTTACTAGAATTGTTTAGTCTAACATACGTCATAGAGTCATGAGGAAAAAACTAGTAGAGAACAAAAGGTGTCATATAAATTCAATTGTGAATAAAAGAACTAAAACAAATTTGCCATTTAATATATAGGTACAGACTTCTCAGATTTTGTCCAAATCAAGGCTACAAAAGGAGATTCAGAACTTTATTTCCTGGGATTCAATAAATCAGCAAAATCCCAGCAGAGATGAAGAGAAACTCCTGGATGTAATAAAAAGGAAAAACACAAAAAGCATCACGGTGCAGAATGCTGTTCTGGGACCTGAAACAATTAACTAAAATATTTTTGTGGAGAATTTTTGGCTGAGGACTTCCTGTTCTGTTCAGTTCCACCTATTACTCTTATTGTTATTCCTATTAATTGATGGCTGCTTTATGAATCGCTTTTTTTGTTAGATAAGTCTATTTCCACCAATTCCAGTTTAGATATAATTGATCTACTTGTTTTCTATTTCTTTCATTCAATATACCGCTGAAAGCTACCTTGAATTTTTTTTTCTTAATAGATGGGTACAGATTAAACAAATACATGCAAGTAAAATCGCATTGACTTTATTGGTGAAAAGTATCAGAGTCTTATCCTTTGTAAACTGAGAAGGAGAACAAGAGTATAAAAAAGGATGTAGGCAAAGTTGTTTGTAATGGGTCACCTTTTGCTGTTCTCATTTTTTGGCTCTCCCAGGCTGTCAGTGTGAAAACATTTTCATTTCATGGAGATCATAGGAAATCTTGATGGCAGTTTTAGTAATTCTGCATTTTTCCTATATTCATTCAATTTGATGAAAGGGAATGTGCTTTCGAAATTTCATTGAACAATCACCTCCCAGCCACTTTTCTAGCTTCTCATGTTTTAATTAAACCTCAAGGGAAGATATCATGATTTCTACCTTTAAGTTTCCTGAACTTAGTAACCTGCTGGTCTTAAGCTTGGATGCATGCCAACATCACACACACACACACACACACACTTATCTCATGAGGTTTTTTCAGCCACATCATTAGTGCCACTGCTTAAGGGTAATCTGGAGGAAATACTGGAGAATTTTCCCTTCTCTTGGAGAAATTAAAAGACACTGTTCAGCTAATTATGCTGTCCACATATTATTTGGTGAAGAATTTCAGGAGTCTGTGTGTGCCTAACTCTGGCCAGTCTCTCTTAAAAGTTAAAAGAATAACGGTACTATCAGAGATAATTCAGCAACCAAAAGAAATCAGTGATTAAGTAAATGGTGCCAGATTTTGGGCAAATAAATATTATATAATACAAGAGGTACAAGGATTCAGGATCAGAAATCAAATGCTGATCATCCAGGGCGGAAGCACAGAACAGTCAAGCTAATAATAGACTTTGTTCCAGCACATTTCTTAGTGTTATGATAGAACAAGGCCACCATAGCCAGCATTACTTGGTGGCAAAGAAAAGTGTTTATGTTCCTATATATGGAGATATATTCATCTTCAGTCGTAAAACAATCTGAGCTTCACTGAAAAAAAGTGATCTTTTAGTTCTATGCTTCCCTACAAAACCACAGGATTCTGATGTTGAACTACTCAGGCATAGGTGTGTGTATTAGTATCAATGAAACCTCATCCTCATGGTTGGAGGTCAGAGCAGAGTTACCAGACCTGGACTGGAAAAATCTGGACAACCACTAGAAAGCAGCAAACATCTAGTGGCCATCTGAGTTTCAGTAGGCTGGATCTGGTAGCCCTAGTCAGATGTCAAACTCTATTCCATCTTTCATGCTGGTGAAAATAATTCCACATAACTTCTCTTGATATACCTGGGTTCACAAAACTGTCTTGCTTTCCAAAAATTACTCTTGGGGAGAAGGGCAGGATTGTTCTTCAACATCTATAGAAGCAAATGGAATTGAGATATTCTGAAAGTAACAACTGTAACAATTGTCAAAAGAAACTGTTCAAAAATACGTCTTTCTTTTCCTATTTTTAAAAAAACACAGAAAGCTTGAAAAGGTAATTATATAGTTACATTACTTACTATATAGTAAGTATAGAGATAACATACCATAGCAGTAATTGAGAGTGAAACATACATATACAGTATATGTCAGAGTATAATTCTTTGACCAGATTTGTACATTATAACAAGCTATAACTTACCGGATAAACCACAACAGGGTGTCCATGGAATTTTATAAGTCACCCATGCTTTATAAGGTACAATGAATGATAATCTGCAAATGCAGTCTCCTTTCAAAGATTCTGACCACAGTTTGAGCAATATGGCTATTCCCTCATCTCCCAGTGCTCCACACCTGCGGGAGACCACCATCTTGCAGTCTCCTTGCAAGGAGAAGCTGCCTGGAGCACTTGTGCAATCTCAAATCCTTTCCACATCCGGAGAGCAATTCTTAAAAACAGATTAAGGGTCCAGCTAAATTTGAAATAAGATTTTAGAATTAATTATTTTTAAAAAATCCTTTCAATGGGGAAATGCTTTTGTTCTGAATTTTAAAAAAACATAGTAAGATAATGGTAAGAACTAGAGCGAACTAAAGATTATAATTAAAGGGAACCAGTCAAATTTGATTGGCTATTACAGAATGAAGCAAAATATTTTAACATTGAACATTTTGAAGGATATTTTTGAACAAGGGACCCAGAAGTTAATTTCAGTAAGGTCTGCTTCTATAAATTGATTGTGTTTAAAAGATGGAAAAAGAACACATTCTACCTGACAAGATCAAAATTGATTGGAAAGTGGATTGGAAAGTGACAAGTTACAGGAATGATGTGGAAAAAGATATTACCCCGGGCATATAAAATAAATTGATTGATGTCATAATAATTAAAAGACTATACAAAAAAAAACCTAAGGGTGTGACTAGAATAATTTTCTTATATTGGTTTTATGAAAGAGGCTTATTAAAGTCTTGAAGAATTTGGTGATAAGGGACAAAGAGAAACTGAAAAGAAATCAAATTCTATGATGTTATTTGACGGGACTAAAGATCTAGATTGTTAGAAGTAAAAGGAAGGAATATAAAGTTGGTTTATTTGGTCAAGCTTAAAATAGATATGTTGTTATCTCTGATAACCCTTAATGGACTTCAGCTGACATCAGGACTGAAAGATGAGGCTTTATGGATTTGTTTCTAGACAAGAGAAGGGACATGGGAAAAAGAGAACATTTGCTGTATTTTAAGAGAAGATGATAGATAAGTTACTAAAATTGTTTGTACTTTTGTGATGAAGGGGGAAGTTATTTCTTTATATATTTCTTTTTTATTTTTTCTTATTTTTATTTTCTATTTCTCTTCCTGTTTCTTTCTTCTTCTTTTCTGAACATTTGCTTATTATTTTTTTAGTTTGTATTAGATTTATTGTTATAATATTTAATAAAATTACTATTAAGAAAGGGAAGATAATTCCATCATGATCTGTACCCTTAAGCATCCTGAACTCATTAACCTAGCAGTCTTAATCTTAGATGCATGTAAATCTCACAAAAGATGGACACAATTTGCATTTTCTTTTGTTTCTTCTAAGCTAAGAATAAATTTAAAGACCTGCTTCTAGGAACATCTGATTAACAAGAAAAGTACTGCCACAGCTTGCTGCCAAGCTCGTAGTAATTTATGTTCACCAGGCTATACATTTCTTAGTTTAACTGCACCAAGATGTACTTATCTCTTTTGTTTATTGCATTTGCTCCACCCTGGTGACTTTGTTTTCTTTCTTCACTAAGAACGCAAAACCTGGGTAGGAAAGCCAATGTACAATTGCACGTACTTATTAATCCTTCTTACACTAATTATACCCAGGCCAAGATCATTTCATTTTCTGTTCAAAACTGAGTTTCACAGTGGTTGATTGTAACAAATAACTTTAATTAGGTTCAAGAAGTAGTTCTGTTGCTTGGGGAGGATTGAATCTATGCAACCTATTTGTCCACAGGACTTAGAATGGGAAAGAGAACCCTAAACTCAAATGTGCCATTACTCGCAAAAAAGGGCTTGTTGTACAACGATAAGGAAGCTGCCAAAATTCAAACAATGATGTGTTCTGAATAGGTATCCCTGGTGTTTTGATAGTCAATGCGAGAGTGGCATTCAATTCAGAAAAAAAAAAACACACACAGAAAGATCCTGACCTCGTACATCTTTTGGCTTTATCAAAAAGCTCAGGGTGCACCGTTTATATTCAGCTATTTTAAACTGATGCATATTTATAGACTCCAGCACAATGGGCCAGATGCTTCTGCATGTAGCACAGAATAGAAGGGAAAAAGTGGGTGGAACATGATTCAAGTGCTTCTATATTAAAGAACAGGCTTCAGTACTCAAGGAGTTTGTAGCAAATCTATTGAAAGAGTTGGATTTTCCAACAGCATCAATCTATAAGTAGGCTGGGGGGAAAAGTCATACTGAATTTCCAATATGATGAAGGCATGCAAAGGAGGTATGGAACCCTCTACAAGAAAAGCAAACAACAACAACAACAACAAAACCCCATGATCTTTTTTTTTTAAAGAATGATGCTTTCAGAAAGAGAACAAATGTAGTTGATTTCATTTACTTTAAAATACGATAATACAAAACATCATTTAAAGATCAAGAAGTCTAGGATAAAATCACCTAAATATGCAACTATTTTTTGCAGTTCATTTCTAGGTGCACACTTAGACATGCAAAAGGTAAATGCAATAAAAAGAGTTGTGGCACTAGAGGAGTTAGAAGGCTGCCTAGAACTGGGAAGATCCTAGGTTCAAACCCTTCTTCAGTTTGCTGAAAATCCTAAGCAAGGTTTCTATACTTCAGTACAGACTTTAGTTATAAGATTAGAATGGGAGAAAGAAAGAAACTACATTGCTCGTAAGTTCTGTGGAGAAAATAATAAATAAAATAAAATAAAACAGATTTTGTACAGATTTTTTTTCTCCAGTACACTAGTATCTAATTTTGGTTGAACCTTCTAAATCTTAGCGTTGTTCTGCCTTTTCTTTTCATGTCAAATTTTCTTCACATTCATACTTTTCGATGCCTCCCCTTCTAATAACTACTCTCTATCACACACATACAAAATCTCCCTACAGCACAGCTTATAACTCAAGCTTCCCTTGAGTGGGACCAATGATTTCAGACATTTGGGGGGGGGGCGCACTTTAATTAAGGTAAAAGTTTCCCTTGTCCTGTGATGTCTGACTCTAGGGGATGATGCTCATCTCTGTTTCCTAGCCAAGGAAGCCAGCTTTGTCCAAAGATATTTCCGTGGTCATGTGGCCAGCATGACTACATGCCAAAGGCGCACAAACACCCTTACCTTCCCGCTGAAGTTGGTACCTATTTATCTACTTGCATTTGCTTGCTTTTGAACTGCTAGGTGGGCAGGAGCTGGAGCTCATCCCATCATACAGTACGTGGGTCTTGAACTTTCCTGTCAACAAGCCCAGCATTTTGCTCAAGCCTTAAGGCATCATTTTCACCATTTAATATTGTCCTCTCATGCATCTCTCCTCCTTACTTACTGGACTTCAGCCACTGATATACTTGAGTGGATGATCATTATACGTTTCTTCTTTATGTAATCACCTGAAACCAAAAAAATAATTTATTGAGAGAAAAAAAAATCAAGCCTGGTCCATCATTGCATCATCTGTCTTATAAAGTCTCTCTACTATTTGGCTCAATTCAACATTTCTGAGCTAACTAATTTTAAGGCAGGCCACGTTCTCTGTTATCTCATTTATGTCTTAACTCCATTAGGAAATTCTTCTTTCTTAATTCCATGGTAACTTGGTTGGATTTCTGGTTTAATGTTCCAATATATCAAAGTTGCTTCTCCTGCTGTTATACATTTATTTTGTGGACGTTTTCCTTGTTTTGATATCTTTTAAAGTGATTTAGTTGTTTTAGGATTTTAGAATTGTAAGTTGCCCAACTTACATGATTGAGTTGGGCAGCTATAGAAACTGAATAAAAAAATTAAACACAATATTTCATAGTACATAATAAAGTTCCATATTCTATATTGCCATATACATTAAATAAACAAATTCATATAATGGTTAAATCCAGTAGTAGTTAATTCAGTACACTTGTTAAGGAAGGTTTTTCTGACACACTTTGAAGAGTATATTTCAAATTCTTCAGGAAAGTAAAAGAAATAGTCTAGTGTCCTGCAAATGCTTTTGACTGAAATGTAGTTAAGGTGACAAATTACAAAAGATTATAGGAGTTGTCAGAAACATCCAACAAATAGAAGATTGTATCTGTATCTCAAAAATATCCTACAACATTACAAAATCATACATTATGGGCCACAAAATTTGAAGCAAACATGCAACAGTGTTTTTTTAAAAGATCTTAGATTCCTACAGTTATTTTTGTGATTTCAAATTATTTCATTTCCATTACCACTCTTAATTTTTAAAAAATGCCTTCGTTCTTTTGCTTCTGACATTTGATGAGGTGGTGCAAACTTACTGTACTGGGAGTTGCACATGGCTTATGGGGCACCAGTTGCATGGTCTTGACTTAGAAAAATATGTGAACTAGGTCATAAATAGTTTCCTTGATTTTGTCTTGGCGTGTTTTATAAACCCTGTTAATATGGCTTATTCAACAGCCCACAATTAGCCTCATGTGTGGCCTCACTTGCATAATCCAAAATCATGCCAATACAAACATAGCTCCTATTGCAGTGTGTGTGTGTGTGTGTATACACATATATGCTATATGTTATTTTTTTGTATGTATATGTATGTATGTGTGTGTGCGTATAGTATATACACACATGATACACACACACACATTTACATACAGAAAAGTAAATTTATAAACAACATACAGCAAAGTCGTAAAAAATGTGAATAAGGATGTTGGATGGTCCCCAATTTATGGCATTGTGCTATTCTAACTCTAGAAGATATTCCTCTATAGGAAGTACACCAAGACTTGGCTTCTTGAATGCCAGCTGGTAAGCAAAGCTTAAATATGTCTCTCAGGAGCAATGAGGGAAAAGCATTACAAAGTAGTTGGAGAAGCAGATGGTCCACAAGACCACTTGTTAAGTATGCACACAGACACGTAATGAGCTATTTAGCAGATTGCATGATTAAAATGCCACCCACTACCTCTGTCTAGAAAAAGGTGGGAAAGTCCATGTATCTTCTTACTCAACTCTACAGCGAAAGAAACATATTATTAAAAAGATCTGTAAGACAAAAAAAATTAAGCGTGTCCCAGTTGAGAAAGTGTAGTGAAAGAGTCAGGCAAATAAAGTTAAATAGATATGTGCTGTTGTCTCTTAAGATGTGATTTACCTGATGCTGGGAAGAACAATGGAGAACTAAATTATTCATTATTTTTCAGTGCTGCCATTAACAACTCAAGAGCCACCACTCTTGCCTATCAACAAATCCACGATAATTTATATAAGACCCATTGGAGTGAATCAACCTATCCTTGCTCAATGTTTCCTTATAAAGTTTAAAAATAGCAGAGGCTTCCAGTTGGTAATGAAAAGGCAACCACATCAATTCCCCAAACTGTAGTAGTTGTAGCAACAGCCAAAAGGACAGCACATTCATGGAGAAAAGAAAACAATTCCATTCCAACTAAAACTGGAATAAGAAGGCTACATATTTTATTGATTATAGCTTACAGAAGGTTTGACATGAACTGGCAGCCTTCCCCAACCTAAATGCCCTCCAGATATATAGAATTTCCAGAATTCTCAGCAACAGCCATGATGAATGGGAATTCTGGAAGCACATGCATTTTTTGTCAGTAATTACTGATGTTCATTATTATTTTTCCAGCCAGCATGCTGGGCCCACTTTGATGTCTGGACTACTAGGATGAGCTCTTCCATCATCTTAATGAGGCTACTAATTGGGCTAGGACTAAACTCAAAGTTCTGTACAAAGTCAGCACCCACCCCCCAGAAAAAAATGAAATATTTTGGGAAATATTAAAAATGCAGAATACCATGTTTCTCAGAAAATAAGACTGGGCCTTATTTTCT
>JANHFL010005700.1:265735-283069 GCA_032468155.1 Oxyrhabdium leporinum | reverse complement strand
ACCAAATTAGCTCAGACAAGCACCTAGGATTTGCATTTCCTCTTTTGCCTATAGAGCCAGCTATGACCTCTACATAACCCCTACATGACCCCATAGGAATCTGACAACAGCCAATAGAATATTAAAGGACATGTTCTGGCACAGGAACAGGAAGCTCAAATACAAAGCCCAAAGAAGTTATAACCCCCCCCCACTCTCAACTCTATTTTGTTAGCTGCACCAGAACCTTGGTGGTTCTCCTTCATCAATAAACCATCTTTCCAATCAGACTCCATGTTTCCAGTGTCTTTCTCTCAGTTTGGAACCGAACCAGATGGATATTTCTTCCAACTGTTTCTTATACCCTTTATGGAATGTCCGAAACCCTACCAAGCCATAAAATGGACTTGCCTTAATACTTTATTGCAGTGGTGACTCATTATCATACAGTAAACAATTATTTCTATTTACTGGCATTAAGGAATTCAAAATGTTGAATGACAAAAGTCAGAATTTGTATCAAAGTTATTCCCAATAACTTGGGTAAGTGTGACCATCAGATGCCCATAGCAATATAGGGTGAAGCAAATTGAGTAAGTATGGAAAAGAAATCATGCTTTCCAGAGGCCTTAGATTGAAACAAACAGAGTGAAACAGAGATCAAGAAAATTTTTAACCCCCCAGGGTGAAAGTTATGCTTTATGTAGTCAGAATCAAACAACATAATAAAGAACAAAGCTACTACCTAAATAAGGAACAGAGGAAAATTGTATCTCTCAACCCAAACAGAATTGCTTATAGTCCTTTATGTTGAGTGGGTAGGAAAAAAGAATGCTGATTATAGAATGTGTGTTTAATCATTGGAATTCTTTCATAATGGCTTCCTAGTTTTTCTGTAGTAAAACTATCTCATCAGAAGCTCCTGGACTCTTACATGCCTGTCAAGTTTCATTCCTGACAACTGGGACCCCTCCCCACTTGTTCTGATTAGCTCCTAATATTCAGGCTAATGAACCCCTCCAGGTAACCAGTCCATGCAGGGGACCCAGAGTTACCTGTGCATTCTGTTCCTATGTCATCTCGCATCAAGCGCTAATTAATGCGGTGCATGTCTCTGGGGGAAAGCCCTGCTCTTTCTTCGTATTTGCTGGGATGAAGAATTAGGGGCTCCGACATTATCAATTTAATAAGCAAGGTATATTTACACTAGAGGGAGCAATAGCACCATCCCTTCCTTGCTGCTGCTTAGCTACCCATCAGTTGCATGGCAACATTGCAAAGCGGGGAATATAGAAAAGAACAATTCAGATTAAATGCTTTGGTCTTTTATATAGTAAAGTTGCCCTAATGATTTATGCTAACTATTAGTATATTATTCAAGTCAAAGCTGAACATGCTGTGATCCCGGAGCAAGCTTGGCAACGCTCCTGGATTGGCTGCAGGAAAGATTCTCCCCCGCTCCTCATCTCCCTTTAAATAATTTTATAAGGATGTTTGGGGTTGTTGGTTTTTGTGGAATCGATTGCAAAGTGGATATGGTTCAAAGAATCTAATGGCAAGCATCTGAAGAAAATATGGGTAAGTGGATTCAATCTTTGTTTTAAAAAATTTAGGAGAGTGGGAGGTATTGCACGGACCAAATTCCTATAGATAGCCATGCCCTAAAAATAATTTAATTCTTCTGTTTGACCTATCTATTCCATTGAAGGGGTCCCTTTATATATAAAACAGCTCTCTTTAGTCTGTGTCTAATGGAACTGGAGGGTACTTGGTTAACCTAAGTTATCAGGTACTGCCTCCAGCTTTAATATTTAAATAGAAGAGAAAAAAAAATTGGCAAGTAAAGTGTGAGATAAGCTGCAACTGCTAGTACTCTTTTTTTGTCCAGCTTTCAAGATATACGAGCCATTTCATCTTCTCCATCTGGCCATCCTTCTTATCAACTCATTGACCGAGACCTCATTTTGGAATGCTAATACTTCATACAGCTAATGAAGTGTCCAGCTTCCATAGAGATTAAATAATTTAAAGGATGTAATTTTAAAATATCCAGAAAGTGAAGCTTAGAAATTTAAAATCCAAAATGAGTCTCTGGGATAGATTTTAAATTTAAATTTAAATCTCTCAGAAATATAAGCACTGCCTGTTAATCTAGCAAGCCCAGGTATGGAGAACCTCTGCTCCTCAGAGTATTGCTTAATGGCAGTATCTCAGTATCCCCCAGGCTTGCTAGGACTTCTTGGGGTGGGGGATTGAATAGCTCTCCATCTCTGATCTAGCCAGTTTTTAGAGAGAAGATAGCCATCTATTTAAGGGATAAAGTAAAAATAAGGAAGGTTTTTTTTATGTATGTGTGGGTGTCATTTCCCAAAACATTAGAACCTAAAATCACTTATATAGAGCTGTCAAGAAATAGTCAAACCTTCTAATTGATGGAATTTATTACTAGATATGATAAAACCCTACATTTAGAATATGTTAAATGGCATTAGACAATTTTGTGGATAGGGAGATCACGGCTATCAATTTTGATGACACCAGACTAACTCCAGAATCAAAGAGGTTAAAAATCGGTTGCTTGATATATATGGCCACAAAACCTGGGCCAAGTAATCCTTTGGCCTAATGTCTCAGGACTCATATTCTTACATTAGTCTAGATTCATCAATTCTGACTAGTATTTTTTTCCAGGATCTGAAACAAAATTATTTCTCCTCATCTGCTACTCCTTATAAACAGAGATGCCAAGGACTGATTTTGAAATACTCAATGTTAAAAATATTTTGCTTCATTCTTGAGCAATAGCTATTTCATTAAACCACTGAGCAGTAAGCTACTACGGTATGAAAACGAGGAGGCCAGATTATATTTTAAACCTCAACATATAATCTTATGCATATTTACTCAGAAGTAAATTCACTGAGCTCAGTGGGATTTACTTCCTTCTATGTATAAGAATCCAGCATAAATAAATCTTCCTCTCAATTATTTGTAAAAAGAAAAAAAATCTAATATTTAAAATGCCTAACTATTTTTAGTGGGTAGATAATTATCCACAACAGTTTTGACTTGGCACATGTTTAAGAAGCAAATCTTGCAGTGCTAAATTCAGTGATCTGAGCACATTGCTTATTAAAGATACAGTCTATTTTTCCTTTTCAACTCAGTATTTTCAGGAGTTTTTGTTCATATTCAATTACCATAGCAGGTAACCTTTTTCATTTTTAAATTTTATTTGTATGTAAAAATAAAAAAGCAAAGGAGTAAATAATTGTCTTTACAACATTTGTACACATACATGCAGACATAGATATTAATCAAAGCTTGCTTTCATTATATAATAGATAATCAAATCAACATTTCAATCAAATAGGAGAAATAGATGGAAAATTGGAAATTAAAAGAAATTTTAATTTCTAAATGGTCCTCATATTGGTACTTCTAGCTGCAAAATGTTTATAGAAAGTAAGTTCTTTGAAGCTTTATATAACTTGATGAACTCTTATATTTCAATCTTGTGGTATATTTATATATTAATCATAGAAACACGGATTATCCACTGTTGTTCTCCTTTTAACTTCCAGAATATTAGCATATAATTAGAACAAAAATGTGCATCGACCAAACATGTTTTCCACTATAGCAGAGATCATATCTGAACCAATACTGTATTTTAGCTCTAGATCTCTGTTAGTTAAAACCTCCATTTTCTTCATGAAATGCATGCATCCTGCAACTGGAAGATCTATTTCAAGAGATGTATCTAATATGCACAAAATAATATTTTGTTAAATTAATCATACTTCTCAGTCTTTGGCAATGTGAATATACAGATATCTAAATGGTCTTGACATCTGTGGAAACAGCCAGGAACAGATTCTGAAGCAGCCATTTACACTTTGCAAATGATTTGAAGAGATGTGCTTTGTTTGTGAAGCATTTCCTTCAAATATTTTGCATTGTTCTACTGAGTACCATTTCTTCATTTCAAACTAGGGTGTTTGTCACAAGCCACGATGTCCTCAAAGTGAGAAAAGTGGGTTGTGATGTCACTGGAGGTCATGACCTCTAACGCAAGTTCATAATTTGTGTAGCAGGTGATGATGTCAGAAGGCTTATATCATGCCTTCTCCCAGATTGCCTTAGGGGAGGGATGTCAAACTAGCGCCCCGCGGGCCGGATGCATCACGTGCTGGCCACGCCTACGCTCAGTTTAGCGAAGGGGGGAAAAAGTCACAATACATCATGTGACAATGCCATGACAATGTGAGTTTGACACCCCTGCCTTAGGGGTTCCTATCATTTATTATTTTGTAAAACAAGCAGTTAGACCTCTAGTACTAGGGGGAGTTATAAAATAGCTCCTATCTCTGTGTTAAAATGAACTTGCCATTGTGCACTGCTTGACAGATAATATTTATGGTGCAAATTCTTAGCACAAGTTCATAATTTAATCCTATTAATGAACTCCCATTAGGTTAACACAGGGGACAATCGAGGTATAATTTTTCCTTTTGTTTGTTCTCAACAGCTGAGGTACACATAAGCAGTGTCTATACTGCTTAACAAATGCAGTTCAGGTAGGACTTCAGGCAATCCTGTTTTTATCACCAGCATATGAGGATATTATCACAGGAAAAGCATAGTATGTTAAGTTGTAGTAGCTGTTGCTCCATTTTTAAATAGAGTGCACTGCAGTAATCTGAGAATAAAAAGTTTAAAAAAAACACTATGAAGGGATCTGAGAGAAAATGTTTTCAGCAGGTTTGAGAGTTACAGCTGGAACAATAAAAGTTGCTATCCTACTTAATAGTTTAATCTTTGGGATTCTTTGGGTTTAAGTCAGGAAGAAGGTGTAGTTCTGACAGCTGTTTCAGATAATGTTGAGGAGGTCTCTTTGCTTCATTATTTACATAGCTATATATCTGTGCTATGGAAGTATAATCTGCTCCGTGTTAAGGCATTAGTAGAAAAACTAATTTAGTTATTCTTATGCTAAAGATCATTTTCCAGGCTTGAATTAACAATTGTCCAACAATATTTAAGAGGTTTAGAATTTCACTGATGGAAGACAATGGTATTATTTAGTGTTGTTACCCCTCTGTTTTGAAATTGAAATGATGGCTTTTTTGCATACTCCTGACTGAATATGGGAATCCATAATTACCCATGTATCTACTTAGCTATCTAATCACTTCCTGATTAATCAATAATCATCAATCCGAGGGCAAGGATTATTGCCCTGAAGTAGTAGGAGGATTCAACAGCTCCAGTTAACGCTGACAATAATGCCAATAGAACCATAAATTTCTAGTAAGATTCCCCCTTGCTGAAGGTAGGAAGAGAGAAGAGCTAAGGATAGTCCACAGTGAGGTTGAGGCCACGGGTGAGGGAATCAACCATTTAGAAGAAGAAACTCCAAAATAAAACTCGGAAGAGTGGTGAAATACTTCTGTATAGTTGCCAAGAAGTTTATAGATGTGGTCCAAATATTTTGTTCAGTTTGGGTTCTGGATGATGAGATGCATCTTTTGGATGGCTGTCTTCTGGCTACTGAAAAAGAATGTTAAAAAAAAAAGCATGAGTATATTTAGAGAAAATATAAGCCTCCAGGCCAAATTTGCAAGGCAGTTTGGTCACTGATGGTATCAATATTAAAAAAGATACTAGTATTGAAAAAGACACATCCTATTGGAGTATGGAATGGGAAAAATAAAAAAGAAGGAAAACCAGGAATTATTGAAGTTAAACTACAGCAGATTTTAATTGTTTAAGGAATAAGCGAACAGAAGTAGACTGGAATGGGCCACTATAAATCAAATGATTATGATACACTGTTTGAGGTATGGGACTACACAAAGGAATGGAATGATAATGCTACTAAAAAAACCAATCATTATGTACTTGGCTTTAACCTAATAGACCAGCGGCCCCCAACCTTTTGGGCACCAGAGACCAGTATCCTGGAGAGAGGTTTTTCAGCAGACTGGAGGGGGCATGGTTTTGCATGCTGCCTGCATCCTGTGGATGGGACTTCACTTGTTTGTGTGGCCTGGTTGTTGGGATGTTGCAGACCAGTGCTGGTCTATGGATCAGAGGGTTGTGGACCTCTGTAGTAGATGACAAAATCATATCTGTTAGATTGTGTGGATTTCCACCAGGGCTGTGTACTCTTTATAATTATTCAGAAGAAGTGATCCAAACCTAGAGTAAGAGCAAGGCCTGCCTGCTATTTGTTAAGGGAGGCCAACCACATTTCAGACTTTTCCATGAGTCTGAACGCCACGCCCCCCCAAAGATTAAGTTAAGGAAATGTAGTCATTAAAGTTAAGAGACAATTCAGTGTGTCCTTTTCCCCCACAGAAGACTAAAAAAACTACCAAAGAGTTATATTAATTTCAGTGGTGGGTTTCAACCGGTTTCACAACCAGTTCGGTGTTTGCATGCTTTGCGCACTTTGCACACACACACGCGTGCGAGCGCACCTAACACGCGCTTCACATGCATGCGCACCTTCAAAACAACCAGCTTACCTTCTATGAAGTAACACAGTAACTACAGCTGAGACGCAGCAATCCGCTCTGCCGTGCGAATCAGCTGAGAGGATAAAAGAGAGAAAAGCGCAGAGGCCGGTGGGTGGGCCCAGCTGATCATTGGAGCTACCTAGCTGGCCAGCTGATCATTGGGGATACCGGTTTGCCTGAACCAGTCCAAACTGGCTGAATCCCACCCCTGATTAATTCCAAATGCAAGCAAAATTGTGTATAACATTTACAAAGAATAGGCATCCATTCAGGTTAAAGTGCCAAATTGGCCATTTGAGAAAAGGGAGAGAATCATGTAGCACCTCACAGGGCTGTTGTGGTGAAAAAATGGTGATGGGAACCATTTTTGCTGCCTTGAATTATACAAAACAAAGGCAGTCCCAAAGGTGTTTTTTCAAGAGGCAACTGGACTTCATTTTTCCTTGAAGACGTTTTGCTTCTCATCCAAGCTTCTTTTGAGAAACGTTGACAGGGAACAAGAAGCTACAGCAAGAAGTGAGCCAGAAGGAACAGAACAGAGTAGAGAAGACTGTGAGACAAGGAAGCATATTGTCTCCATGTTTGCTCAACTTACACAATGAATATATTATACAGAACACCAAGGCTGCAAGAAATGACAGCTGGAATCAAAATTGGAAATTAAAACACTAAAAATTTGAGATATGTAGATGACATCCTTTTCTTAGCTGAAATAAAGAAGGCTCAGAAAAGCTGGTTAAGGAGAGTAAAAATAGAAAGTTAAAAAATATGGCTTGGTGTGAAATAGAAAGAAGACAAAGAAATCTAGTAGGCTTGTTGAATTCACAGATGACAGAAAGGAAACAAAGGTATTAGATAGTTTTGTTTCCTTCGGTTTAGGAATATATTAAAAAGGGCTGCATGTTGAAGAAGTAAACAGATTGAGGTTAGGGAGAGAAGGCAACGAGAAGCAGACTAAATCGGGAAGGATGAAGATGTTTCTATGACAATGAAGATCAAAATAGTTAATAGGGTTGTGCGGCATTTTGGATTCAAATAGAGTGCCCAGAAAAGTTCATTTAGCACTTTGGGGCAACTCCTTACCATCAGCAACCCCCTCAAAGCAGCCATGCCTTTTCCTGTGATTGTGCCACTGTGTTTCTCAACCCTAGTGTAATCTAGGGAGAAGGCATGGTTGGATTCAGGAGTTTCCAACAGGTTCTGTGAGCACAGTCATGCCTAGTTTGAACTACCTGCAGATAGTCCTCGACTTACGACCACAATTGAGCCCAAAGTTTATGTAGCTAAGCAAGACAGTTACGTGAGTTTTACTAAAAGCCCTCTCTTGCCACAGTTGTTAAATGGATTACTGCAGTTGCTAAGTGGATTGCTGCAGCTGTCATGTAAGTAACATGGTTGTTAAGTGAATCTGGCTTCCCCATTCACTTTGCTTGTCAGGAGGTCACAAAAGGTAATCACACGACCCCGGGATGCTGCAATCGTCATAAATAGGAACCAGTTACCAAACATTTGAATTTTGATGATGTGACTATGCTGCAATGATTGTAAGTGTGAAAAATGGTCATAAGTCACTTTTTTTCAGTGTCGTTGTAACTTCGAATGGTCACTGAATGACTAAATGATTGTTCGTTGAGGATTACCTGTATTCCTTTCGAAGGGCTGCACAAACGTAATTAAAACCATGTCTTTCCAGCGGTTATGAATAGCCATGAAAGCAGATCAGTAAGAAGAAGAGAAAAAAGACAAGCGCCTTCAAATTGTGGAGGTAAAGATGGTTACTAAGAGTACTATGGACTGCAAAAAGCAACAAAAACAACAACCCAATCAATCATTTCTGGGAAAAAATAGAGTGACTGCTCCCTTGAGGCAATGAAATTGATGTACGTCGCCATGTGATGTAAACAGATGATGAACTAGAAAAAAAAGGATTATGCTTAGCCTCTTTAGCAGGAGTAGGAGGCAAAACCATAGATAAACTGGAGGAACAATAAAAAAGACTTTAGGAACGTCCCTGGAAAGCTGCAAATTTCTAGCAGAGGCAGGCAGGTGTTTGTCTGTATAGTCAGCTGGAGCTGGGTCTGCTTTGATGCCACTTAATTAATTGGCCTCTATCTAAATACGCATTTTATTTACTTTTTGGTAGCCTAAAATTTTGAATAATCGCAATAACCCGTCATTATCAATGTTTGGGTCCACTGCTTACCCTCTGCATGATGCCACCATATCTTTCTTCCTCTGTTGGTTTCTTTTTTTTTTTTTACATTTTTGGGGGGAAGGAGGAACTCTTTGTTGTGACTGATTCGTTCCCGCAAAGCCCAGGTGTGAATTTGTGCAGGAGCCAAAGAGATTCCCTTCTTTTTCCAGCGGCAAGGTCACAAACAAAGCTACAGCTTCTGCAAGCCAGTGGAGCTGAATAAATTGAGAGTAATGACCGGCTTCCCTCTTGTTCCCTCTTCGGCCTGCTGGCCAGACCTTCTCCAGCCTAGCTTGCCCTCCATAAGCAACCCACACCTGCTCCTCTATTTTAGTGACTTCTCCTAACTAGGGGGAGCAAAGACAGCCCAGGGGAACTGATCCTTTTAGTGCCTGACTGCCTTTGTATTCAGGATCCTTGCCCACCTCTTCCCACAGAAAGACTTCCAACTTTCTTGGAGGGGTTAGGAAGAAGGAGCCAGGGTCACAGAATTGAGTGCACACCAGAGTCCAGGTGGCACAAGAAGATTAAGCATAATTGGAGATCTTGGGGGCCACCTAAAAAAAAAAAGATGCATGACTCGCTCAAATTTGCTGAGTACAACTATACTTTTTTTTTTCTGTTCCCTGATTGGTTTTCACATGTTAGTTGACCAAAGTACATCTTTGTGAAGCCAAAGTATGGCTTACTTAATTCTGATTTATTGAAAGTCTTATAATTTGAGTTTATTGGACAAATCATGGGTCTCTGTCACACACGTTGTTCAATAAACTATGAATAAAATTTCCTGGCTTAGAATGACATGAAGGAGACTCACCTTTCATCAACTGAACTGCCAGGAGTGACACATTGAGTTTCGGTTGCAAATCAGCCTAAGATTACATAGCAAGACTCAGATCTGAAAGACTGCAGTTATGTTCATGTATCACATTAAAGCATTAAGTCCTTGTTTTAGTATTGGCTTAAAGTGTGGATTAAGCTAGTCAAAGAGATTTGTAAGCAAATGGTTTATAACTTAATATTAACATCCATTTAAAGTGAGATGGGCATAATAGAAATTAATTAATTAACTAAATAAATTTATGCATTAACCTAATAGTTTTTTATTCATGATATCATGATTAAGTAGCATTCATACTACCATCTGTTAAACCACAGTTAACTAGGGAAAGACACATTGCATCTTAGTGTGTTGTGTGAATCTGAACATCTTGTTAAGTCAAAATGAGTTCTGTTTCTTCTTCTTCTGTTTGTGTTTGATAAATCACAAATGTCTATAATCATCACCTCCATATATCCAAATATGTGGAAATTGAATGACTTCAGTACACCCCTTGCTTTTGGCTCATAAGTCTCTCCGTTAAGAGCGATTGTACTTTTGTTGCTGGATCAAATTTCTTTTTCAAAAATATATGTGAGAAGGTGCCTTTCTGGATTCAAAACGTTCGTCAAATCTCTCAAGCAATTTGTGTTTGCAACTTTTGCTTTTCCTTACTGTTGCTGTGTCTGCGCCATTGATGGCGGGTTGGAAGGAAATTTCTTTTCATTCCAAAACATTTCAAAGAATTAGGAATCATGAAATTACAGATCGAAGCAACCTAACCTAGAAGAATTTATTTTCCCTACTGCTGCTGTGGCACAAGACTGAAGAGGGAGACTTTCTCCCTAAATGATCCCAGCTAATCAAGAATGGAATCCGGTAGGAGTGGCTGGATTCCAGCTCCCAGGCAAAATTTCTGATAAGGATGTACCAACATCTGAATTGCTCCATGGACACACCTCCCATCTGTGCCACCCACTCTATGGAATACAGTGATATTGTCATGCTACTTTACCAATCAGATGGAGTTATGTGCCAATGTCACCGAGGACAAGTGAACCCATATTGCTCTTAAGGAATATTTTGTTGCTAAGGAAACTAGGGAGATTATTTTCAGTTCTTTTGCATTGAAAAGAAACTACCATAGTGTAGCATGGTGCAGCAAAACATGAATATTGGGCCCAGTTGCCTTGGCAACGCAAATATTACGTTAGCTGTTCCAATTTTACTAAAGGTATGTCCCTCTTCCCAATACTTGTACCTTTCAGGTTTCCCAATAACGCTACAAGGTTCTGGAGATGCAAACCATTAGCAGAATAAAGCTTTTCCTTCTTCACCTGAGTTCTTGAAAAAAATGTTATTTATTTATCTAGTTAAGGAAGTTCTTTGGCTGCCCACCTCAAACACTGTAACTCTGGAATCTTTGAACAGCATCTTTGGAAAGTAACAGTTGGATAAGGTTAGTAATGTATCTTTCGTACTTCATCAGAACCAAAAATATGCTGTGCTTCTGAAACGATGCAATCTGTAACTTCAGCCAGCATAACCAAGCATTTTAATGATACTCCAAATGTTCTGAATTCCCAAAGGCCTGATAACTGGAGTTCTGGGAACTATAGCCCAACCTGTCTGGAGGCCAAAAGGTTGGAGAAATAAAATCCTGGTTAGAAAATCTACAGGTCAGTGTTTTAGAGCAGGGGTCCCCAAGTTCAGGCTGTGGCCCACTACTGGCCTGTTTGGAACCAGGCCGCACTAGGGGTAGGCTGATGCACATACATGCGTGCGTGCATGCACACCTCTGCTCATACGAGCAGCGCCCCAAAGGCTTCTCTCTTGCGTGAGTGTGCAGCCCTGTTTCCCCCCCTCCCCTCCCCTCCCCACACAGCCAGGCCACCAAGCTGTAAAGGCTGGGGACCACTGTTTTAGACAACTTATCTTTAAGTGCTTGTTTTTTTTTAAAGATATTTCATTTTGCTTGCAGTTTCTTTTTATTGCTTCAAACCCATTAACTATATGATTGGTAAAACTGATGCAGTTAACTTAACTATATCTCTATAAATTGCATTTTTTATCTATTTTTCAATGTAGGTGTACATATGTGTGTTTGTGTGTATATGCACACATATACACAAACACAAATGCATATATATGGTAAGCGTGATTGAAAACCAGGTTTGTATTTATGCCTAGTCAAGTGTGAAATTAATGTCCTACAAGCACACACAATTGAATACATTTAGCTTTCACTGTTTAATTTAGTATTTAAAGACTCTTTTTGAACTGCTGCCATACAGGGTAATTCAGCAAAAGTTCAGCTTCATGACATAGGGCACACTCCAGAGTTAATTCACAAGTCTCACAAATTCAATAGGCTGTCTCCCACATAAGTATATATGTTGGATTATAGACTCTACACATTTATTTTGAATTAAGAATAATAATGGAATGGGTTTTAAATTTAGTTTGCTCCTTTTCATTTGGATTAAATCTGCTGAAGCCAATGGGGCATTTTTTAAAGTCATGATTTGGTATTACCTGGGACAAGCTCATAATTACTGTAGAAACTAAAATCCCGAAGAATCCCAAGGCTGCTTGAAGAGAGAACATCTTGGGGATACATGCCAGGTTCACTTGTTTATCTGCCATTAGATTGAGGATGAAGGTGATGTTACTGCAAATGGACCTGATGTTTACCATCAGCAGATCAAGTTGATCAGTGACTTCTTGGGGTCAGGATTGAGGCATTTGGGCTGGAAGAGGAGACCACTACCAAATTATTGATCAGTCTTACCCTGTGACGGTTTACCTGGTGATACCTTCTACCATGTCTTCTTCGTTTACTACCGACATGTATCTAAGAGACCATTTTCTTCTCTGTAGCAATGAATGAGAGGCAGTTTTGTCTAGTGGTTAAGATATCAGGCTAGAAAGCTAAAGAGTGTGAGATCAAGTCCCTTTAGCCATGAAAGCCAGCTGGGTGTCTTTGAGCCAGTCACTCTCTCTCTCAGCCCAACTCACCTCATGGGCCTGCTGTTGTGGAGAAAATAGGAAGAAGAAAGTGTGTTGGATATGTTTGCTACCCTGGAGAATAGTCTTCTCAACCCAGCTTGTTTCCTCATCCCCTGACCTGCACAGATCAGGCCAGAGAATCTCAAATCTTTTTGACAGTATTGAATATAAGATTTCCCATAACTATGTAAATGCAAGGATTTGTGAATGATCCACAGTTCTTATATATTTGAGAATATAGATACCGTTGTCTGATTATCCATTTTTTTTCCTGACTGACATTACTATATGACATTTCTTCATCAGGTCAAGCTTTATATCCTAGCTGCTGCAGCTGTTCTCTGTTCTCTTCTTTCTCAGCTAGCCTACCCAATAGTTACCAATATTGTTGATTTGACTCCTCGTGACTGCAGATCCCTCTTCATCTCTTCTGTTGGAGTGTTTTACTGTTTTATGATGTAAAACGATTTCCTGACAATGAGAATAATTAATCAGTGGAATGGCTTGCCTCTAGAAGTTGTGGGTACTCCAACATTGGAGGTTTTTAAGAAGAGATTAGACAACAATTTATCTGAAATGGTGTAGGGTTTGGACTAGAAGATCTCCAAGGTCCTTTCCAACTCTGTTACTCTGTTATTATTCTATTATTCTGAGTGCAAGGATAAACCTTTCCTTCTTCCAATCAGCTTGCCAATTCTTCTTCCTTCCCCTTCTCTTCCTCTCTATGCCCAGTCAATCCAATTCAATCAACTGATTGCCATGCCTTTTAAAATGTCACTCACTGTTTCTTTCTTTTCTTTGTGCTGTGGGATTCTAATTTCCCTTAAATTGTATTCCTTTTTATTCCCCTACCCCCCAACACACATTTAATTGCTTTGTTTGACTGTCAGCCTCTGACCATCATGATGATTTCTCTCCTCCCCCAGAATTGCCATGATCATCCCAAAGCTAACAGGGCCTCACCCAATTGTAAGAGGTAATATCTCACTCCCAGCCAGGCATATACATTCTTGTCACTGAAAGCAAGTGCAAAAGTTGCTTTTCAGATTAATAATTTTTGTCTACAAAATCAAACCGAGCTACTTCAAAGGAAGAGGAGAAAGCTTGTTGTCAGAGTGGCTCAGCATTAGAGGTGGAGGCTCATTTGGCCCACAGGCAGCGAACTTGCATTCATATTAATGGCACATTGCTAATAGATATTAATTATTTACTCTTGTATCTGATTTTGAATTACCGTTTTATATTGAGTATTAGGTTTACTAAGCAGAGAGCCATATATAAAATACAGATGATATGCTTACATTACATTTCTTGATGCAGGTAATCTTCAACTTACAACCACAATTGAGCCCAAAATTTATGTTGCTAAATGAGACATTTGTTAAGTGAACTTTGCTCTAATTTATGACCTTTCTTGCCACAGTCGTTAAATGAATCACTGCAGTTGTTAAGTGAATCTGGTTTCCCCATTAACTTTTCTTGTCAGAAGGTTGCAAAAATGATCACTGCAACCATCATAAATATGAACCAGATGCCAACTGTCTGAATTTTGATCATGGGACCATGGGAATATTGCAATGTTGCAATAGTAAGTGTGAAAAATGGTCAGTTTTTTCAGTGATGTTGTAACTGTGAACAGTCACTAAATGAGCTGTTGTAAGTTGAGGACTAACTGTATATTTGTATCAGACAGGCTATATTTCCAGTGAAAGTGGATGGGCACAAATAGTGCAACATGTTGACAGAGTCAAACTGACTTTGGACTTCTGTCCCTGCTCTGTGGTATTATTCTAAACGTAGTATCATCCTGGAAGTAAAAGGAGTGTTTCACAGCTGAAATTGTGCCTGAAATTTACCTGGTCCTCTTATTGTTCAGTAAACAATCGGAATGATAAGAATTAATAATTCCAGGGAAAGCAAAGAACAAACTTTGCAGCTCGGTCACTCTTTTGATGACAGTACAGAGAGACTATCGTTCTATGGCTAAAGGCCACTGTAATGGTTTGGGATGAGATCTTCAGTGAGCAAAGCAATGATGCTACCTGGTTACAAGTACATCATGTTATCAGCATTTGCATCTTCTAAGATTGGGTGTGTGTATTTGTGTGTACAGCATGCATGCTTGTAAGGTTAATCCTGATTTGGGTCTATTAAGGTTAATCTTTGTTGTGTTATACTGCATAAAGTTTATTTAGGTTTCTAGACTTCCAGTCTCAAAATAATGAAGAATCAACATTAACTATGCAGTCAAAAGATAGTCTAGGAGCCACAGCGAGATATTGAGAGCTTTGGAGGCTGTATGGGGATTTGGAATTCCAGCTGTACTACCCTTATGTCATCCAACTTGAGTGCTTGCCCAGGACAGAGATAAATCAAATAAAGCAACATAATAGAAAAACCACACAAAATTGACCTTAGTTTTGCTCTGCTTATCTGTGGCTTTGATGTGCATGACAGAATGATGTCTGAAACTATTAAGACTATATATTTGGTGAAATTCTTGTTGAGCTGCTACTGAGGATCTTACAAGGAAATATTGGTTCTTTGCTCAGCAAACATCTGTTCACTATATGAAAAAAGTGAAATTACTGAAACAAGCTGAAGAGAGGTGAGCAAGTGGGCGAATAGGAATATACGCTTGGTTATTTACTGGCAAAGGGGTTCCCTGAAGAAATCCAACCTGTGGTGAAAATGAAATGAAGTATTGTTTATTTGGTCCAGGACTCACAAAAATAAATAAAAAGCAACAGCCAATGTGAAATCAAATGGTTGAAATAAGATACTAGAATAACAAAGATAAAATAACACATAAAATGTGACAAACTCTGTTATAATAATGCATTAATTACCTGTGCAAGTGTAAATCTAACGTTTATAATATATGAAGTAAATATGTATCGTCTAAAAAGCAAGCTAGCTAGGATGTATTAATCCTAAAATGATAAATAAAACAGAAGTAATTATTTGGCTACTGCACAAGTGACAAAGGGTTTTGAACTTCTAGGAGATGATTCATATAGGACTTGCTTGGCCTTCCTGGAAATTTACATATTAGGCCTGATATTCCTGCAGAGTTTACATTATAATAATACATGCAAAATGATTTCAATCTCCTTGTCACCACATAGGCAGGTGAGGTAACCTTGTTTAATGGGGTTTTGGATTATCTACCTTGCAGTAGTGTGGATGAGAAGATGTCATACCTGTCTTTGAAAAATGCTGTCCTCAGTTTGAGGAAAGTAAGATTTTAAAGATAGTAAAGATATCTTGTTGGTCAGGTCTATTAGTAGATTGCCCCAACCTAGTTGAAATTGGATATATAATTTCAGTCTGAAATTTCACATCTTTTATTCTTTCGGTGAGCAGGTGTTTGGCTTGGTCATATCCTAAGACAGGGCTGTCAAAATCGCGGCCCGCAGGCTGGATGCGTCACGCAATGGCCATGCCCACGCCTGGTTTAGCAAAGGGAGAAAAAGTCGTGATATGTCACATGAGACCACCATGACAACACGAGTTTGATACCCCTGTCTTAAGGAAATTAGGAATGGCGCAGAAAACCCATATAATTTTGAATTCTGCTCCTAGGCCTTCCCAGGGAGAAGGGAAATTGTCCATTAAAATTAAAGGAGTTATTCTGACAGGGAGGAATATTGGATGATCAGCCAGTAGTTTATTTTCCTGTTCCAAGGCCTTACCTGGATTGCAGGCATTCCTCTCTCAAGCCTTAACTGCACATTTGTTGCTCCATTGGGTACAACGAGAACTGATCCTGCAAATTTTGTTTGCAGTGTTTCCAGTAGACTCTTCTTTGCATACATTCCTACTGGTGTACCATAAAGGATTTGGGCCAGTGGTTTGGCCTCAAAATATTTTAATGCCCCAGGGATTAATTGTCCTCTGCTTGTATAAAAGAAGTGCTTAATAGCGCTTGTAGACCTAAGAGCTGGTTGCACTACATGATCTGGTGTGCATTCCAGGTGTCTTTACAGCAGAAAAACATGTCAAGGTATTTCAATCCAGTAACCTGTTCTAATCTGTGTCCTTCAACTGTTCAACTAAAACTGCTAGATGGCTCTCTTAGCAAAGACCAGAAATTTTGACTTTTCATAATTAAGATCTGGATGATTTTTTTTCTGCAGTGCCAAAATATCACTGCTTACAGCTCTTTTCAACCCCAATTATGGTGGCATCATCAATGTAGAGGAGTATAGGGATTTTGTGCCCTGCTAGTTTAAGGGAGTACGGAAATCCAGATTATGAAAAAGGTCCACTGAACTTATGTGTAAGTTGAAAAGAGAGGGGATAAGAATATATCCCTGTCACATTCCTTTCTGGGCACTTAGTGGGTCACAGGGGGACCCTTGGGGATTGCAGCTCACCTTAAAGTGGTGTTGAAAAATGATTTCTATACAGGGGTAGGATTCAAAAACTTCATCAACGGGTTTGCTGCCCGGTTGCTGGGTGTGTGTGGCCATGGTGGATGTGGCCTAGTCAGCCTCCTGCAGGGGGTGTTTTCACTTTCCCTGGGGCTTTCCTCGAGCCTCTGGGAAGGTGAAAACAGCCTCCTCCACCCCAGCTCCGGAGGCTCTCTGGAGGCTGGAAATGAGCCCAATTTCGGCCTCCCCAAATTTCTGGGAGGCCTGTTTTTCACCCTCCCCGGGGTCCAGAGGCTTTCCTCAAGCCTCCAGGAGGGTGAAAATGGCCTCCCCCCCGGCTCTGGAGGCTCTCTGGAAGCTGGCCTGTTTCCAGACTTCCCGAACGTCCGGAAGGCCCGTTTTTCTCCCTCCCTGAGCCTCTGCATGCACTCT
>JANHFL010005700.1:252269-265635 GCA_032468155.1 Oxyrhabdium leporinum | reverse complement strand
GGCCAGTCAGGAGTGGGATTTGGGGGTTCAGTAAACCCCAAAGAATCTTCACTAAGGGTCCACCCAAACCCCCACGAACCCCCAGCAGCCCACCCCTGTTTCTATATCAGAAAGAGAAGGCAATGGTGAAAATGCAAATGCTGTTTTTTTTTCAGCAGTCTTCTAAAGAACTAATATGTTTCAAATTATAGGTTCAGCTAACAATATTTATTTCCAATTTTCCGGAGAAGTTGCAGATTAAGTCACACCAAAATATTTTTCATTTAATTTCGTCTAAGCCATTTATTTATAGATGTTTATTCTCTCTTCAAGTTCTTCCTCAGGCTGCTTACAATCAAATACAACAAAAGCAAGTTAACAGTGCCATAATTAAAACTTAATAGCAATTAAACAAAAAAAGCAAATAAGAGAGCACATTTGCATATATATTAGCATTCCCAAGTTTATTTTTATTTTTAAGTAAAGATTCTCTGCCCGACATTGGAACTTTAAACTAACTTCTTATCAACCACAATATTTTTCCCCCTTAGGCCCACCAAAATGCTTCCATTAGGTGAGACCCAATACACATAGTCCTCGACTTACCACAGTTCATTCAGTGATCATTTGAAGTTACAACAGCACTGAAAAAAGTGACTTATGACTGTTTTTCACATTTATGGCCATGGCAGAATCCCCATGGTCACGTGAGCAAAATTCAGATGCTTGCAACTGGCATGTATTTATGACAGTTTCAGTGTCCTGGGGTCATGTGATCACTTTTTGCGACTTTCTAACAAGCAAAGTCAATGGGGAAGCCAGATTCACTTAACAACCGTGTTATTGACTTAACTATTGCAGTGATTCACTTAACAACTCTGGAAAGAAATGTCATAAAATGGGGCAAAACTCATTTAGCAACAGAAATGTTGGACTTAACTGCGGTTGTAAATTGAGGACTACCTATAGCCTGTTTTGCCATGAAGCTTTCAAAAATACAATGGCAAGGAAGGCAATTCTTTTTTGAACGTATTTCCAGCTCAGGTCTTAAAGATTCTACAACATGAAAACCACTCTTTCAGACTGCCTATGTCAGGGGTGTCAAACTCACATTGTCACGTGACGTATCACGACTTTTCCCCCGTTGCTAAACCTGGCATGGGGCGTGGTCAGTGCGTGATGCATCCGGCCTGTGGGTCGCAAGTTTGACAGCCCTGGCCTATGTGAATGCTTTAGAAGTGAATTTCTCAAACTTGGCAACTTTAAGATGTGTGGACTTCAACTCCCAGAATTCCCCAGCCAGTATGAGAGCTTATGCCTTTAGTTTTCCTCTGCCCTTGGCATGCCAATTAAATTATTCCTTCTGTCCGGGCTTCATTCAGTTTCAGGACTCAGAGTCCTTTTGCCAACATCCAACCCTATAATTCATTTGCATGACCTTTTATTGCCACAAGTTAAATTTAACTATGTGATTTATTAACTATAAGTATGTTCAGAATTATCCTCTATAGTACAATCTTATGCTTACATATTTGGTTGTAACTTCTGTGTTGAATAGGTCGTGTTTCTAAGTAAGCTATCGATCTGGTTTACACATTGTTTTAATCCAAGGATTTGTTTATGGTTTATTCAGTCAGAAATAAGCCATGATTAAATAGGGCCAATGACTGAGTTCACACCTTGGGCTAAACCAGGTGTGTCACACTCGCATCATCACAGCATCATCACAGTGTCGTCACGTGATGTATCATGACTTTTTCCCCCTTCACTAAACCGGGCGTGGGCGTGGCCAGTGCATGATGCATCCAGCCGGCGAGCCGCGATTTTGACAACCCTGGGCTAAATTGTATGTTTTGTGTCTTTGTTGTTCTGCATGCTGTGATTTATTATGTCATCCAGACCTGAAAACGTAGTTACCAAGGCTGTTAAGCACAAGAAGCATAATTACCAATCATCAATCTCTTAGTTACCATTTACTGAATATAACAAAATTAGCTGAATTCACACAAAGCTGAATAATAATCCATTGCTACAAGCTACAACGCCTGTGTTCACAGAACGTGCGGAGACACAAAGTTTTGTTTTTTTTAAAAAATGTCTTCAAGTTGATCTTAACTAGAGGTGATTAGATGGATTAGTTCCTGAAGTTTTCTTGGCAAGATTTTTGAAAACAGTTTACATTTCTAAGGCTTTAGAGAGAGAGACTGACAAAAAGTCACCCAGTTAGCTTTGTGCCTAACACAGAATCTCCTGCTTTCCAGCCTGATGCCTTTATCCACTACACCAAACTGATACTCAAAGTTCATTCTGGTTTAATGTGTAAACTCAGTCCATCTTTAATCCTGATTTAGTCATAGTTAAACAGCAGTAGCTGGGAAGTAATACGTCATGTGATTCCAGGCTAGTATAAATAGTCCTCAACTTACAACCACAACTGAACCCAAAATTTCTGTTTGCTAAGTAAGACATTTGTTAAGCGAGTTTCACCCCATTTTACGACCTTTCTTACCACATTTGTTAAGTGAATCACTGCAGTTGTTAAGTTAGTAACACGGTTGTTAAGTGAATCTGGCTTCCCCACTGACTTTGCTGGACAGAAGGTCACAAAAGGTTAGGGTTAGGGCCAATGCTTTTTCTTTCTTTCCCCCCATTTCTTCCCACCTCCCTTTTCTCTGCCCTTTTTTCCTTCAATATTTTTCCTATTATTTACTTTTGAAATTTCTTTGTATGCTACATTATAAGTTAATAAAATTGTTATTAAAAAAAAAGGTCGCAAAAGGTGATCACATGATTCCGGGACACTACAACCGTCATAAATATGAGTCCGTTGTTAAGTGTCTGAATTTTGATCTCATGACCATGGGGACAGTTGTAATTGTGAAAAATGTATGTCGTTTTTTTCGGTGCTGTTGTAACTTGGAATGGTCACTGAATGAACTGCTGTAAGTTGAGACCTATGTATATTATTTTTCTTATTTTGTGGTCATATATGGATTTGTGTAATTTTGATGAATGTGTTGGCTGAGACAATGATTGGATCACCACCAATTTGATGCCATTTGAAAAAAAACACAACCCTTTCCAGGAAATGCCAATTGACAATCTGCAAAAATTAAGCCAAAGGGAAAGAAGACTACCAACTCACTAGCTATTGTTTATTGTCTCATCTTGGTTCTATTTATTGGAGAATTGCCATATGCCTTGTTAATATCCAATCATACTTACTATGTCAATTTAACATAGTTTCGGATTACTAAATGCTTCTCAGACATATAGTCCTTCAGGTTTTATTTACTGATATAAATTGTTTTCCAAATGTGGCCTGTTGAGTAAGCGTTTAAGCTATAAAACTGGGCTTTTATAGCATTCTTAATGAGGATACGCCTCTTTCACTGAAGCCTTCACAAAAGTTTATGTAGAGAGACATTAGCAATGCTACAGGACTATAGTCTGATATGAAAAGATTTTATATTTGAATACAGTTTTTAAGCACTAAAAATGTATAATAAAAATTGTACAAAGTAAATAGATGATTAGAATACTGCAGTGTTAGTGGTGCAAGACTATTGTTTTAAAACATTTCATTTTTTGAGGTCCTGCCTATATACGCCCCATGTTAAAAACAGGCATACAGAAACATCCTAGCTGTTGCATTTCAGCAGTTTGACTGGGACTTCACATTAAATAATAAAACGTTTAAGAATGGTTGACAGAAAGTTGACATTCTATTCATACATGTAGTACTTTATGAAAACAATGGCTATGTAGCTTGGCAGAAGAACTCCAAATATTTATCATTATGAGTGATATAAAGATATATGGTTCCTATAAAATGACTTTTGCCAATTAATTCCTAGTTTCTGAGCAAGAAGAACCAGTTGTTATAATCAGTATAAACCCAAAATGATATCTGACCTGCACTTGTGATTTTTTTTGTTTCTAACACTCACTATGCATATATAAATATGAAGTGAAAATGTTTGTTATTTAAGTATTAACATGGACGAAAACATCTTTTTCCATATGGACATGCACTGTCACCAGCAGTGGCCCCTGGGAAGGTCAAAATAATGAGACATGGTCATGGCATGGTAATCATGCCTTTGTACATGTATATGAAAGCTACAAAAGGGGGGAGGTTTGAATTATGATGCTGCATCTGTCCTCTTGCCTTTTTTCACCTCCCCCATGGATGCTGTCATCATATTTACATCAGTGGAGTATCTAACTGTAAAGGCCCACGGTTGACCATTCCATGTCTTCCTTTGTTAAACAATACATAAAGAAAGCAATTTCTAGACCCTAAGTTTACATTACACATTTCCCGCGGGATGAATTCCTCTAACAGTTTAAAATTATAATTCTAAACCCATCTGAACCCTTGATCCATTGTTAACTTTATCAAGTCGATATTCTATGCATCAATTTATTGTTTAATCCAGAAAATAATGTTTTTCAAAAACCTTAATATTGTATTTAAAATCTTTCCTCTAAGGAGAAAGCAGCTCACCTGGAGAATGCAATATAACAATATTCCAAATATTCTTAATCTTTCCAGAGCAGCAGCAACAATCACAAGAACAAAAAGTAAATACAAAGTGATTAAGAAATTATGTTTGTCCAGCTTTATGTCTTTAAAAAAGGTTGTCTTCATAACTGTGAGTAAAGATGGTTTGTCCCACAACTCTCAGCCCTGGACTCATAAACTGGCCACAAAACTGATACCTGCGATTTAATCACAAGCTACAAGCAGTCCACTCATATTTCATATATACATTTTGGCATTCAGTAAAAATAAAGGAATAAGAATTTGGTAAAAGGAGCAAGATTCACAGTACAACCCACATACTTAATTTTTTTTAACAAATTCCAGATATTTTGATTAGGACAGCCAGTTCTATAATTTTATTCGGAATGGAAGGAATTCCCCCAATTCTAATAATTTGTAGAAGAGCATGTTAACACTGTTCTAAAATTTTGCATTGTTTTCCTTCTTTATGCATTGTACATGAGAACAAGTTATTAGAGGGAACATTACTGTCACACTGAATTGGTTTCATTTTCCCTGCTAAATTTGTTGGGCTACATTCTCAGTCGTCCAACTAGGAAAGCCAGTGATCGTGCCAATTATGGAAGTTGTACTTTGACATGACTAATTAAATGAGCTGTAGTCTAGTACACCTTGAAAACATTCATAGAAAAATAGTGGTAAGTGGGAGATACTGTCCATTGCAGTGTTCCTTCTCTGTAGGAGCATGATGAGGGACATAGACTACATAGTGTGAAAACATAAACCTGTAATGAATTCAGAAACAACTTTTCTTGGATATTTTAATCCTCAGAGGTTAAGGGTTTGGTTGTAACCATTATGAAGTTTGTCATACTGGATTCGGCAAATGCTTATTTCTAAGTAGGCATGATCAAACAATCTTCCATGCTTTATTTTAATTAAGTTTAATGAACAAATCCCAAGGACTAGATTCATCCAGTATATTAAACCAAAACTAAAAAAATATATGATTTTTTATATTGAGGGCAATAACACCTGGAAGGCACCACATCAGGGACAATTGTCATAAAGACATCTTTTTATACACTCAGAGAGAAAACAAGAAAGATTCAGTTCCTCTCCCAGTGAGAACACAATCTTATTCTATGCAAAGTGCAGCATATGTTGGTTTATGCTAAACCAGTTTTATATCCAAGTTGTCAACTTTGAAATAGTTAAACAAGTTAGACTTTGGAAAGCTGCTACTAAGGATCCTAAGCCAAAAACAACTACAGCTTAGTGACCATGCAAAGTTACAACAGCATTGAAAAAAGTGAATTATAACCATTTCCCACACTTATGACCATTGCAGCACCTTGTGGTCACATGATCAAAATTCAGATGCTTGGCAACTGGCATGTATTTATGACAGTTGCAGTGTCCTGAAGTCATATCATATGATCACCTTTTGTGACCTTCTGACAAGTCTATGTGGAAGCCAGATTCACTTAACAACCATATTACTAACTTAACTGCAGTGATTCAACTAAAAACTGTGGCTAGAAAGATTGTAAAATGGAGCAAAATTCACTTGACCACTGTCTTGCTTAGCAGTGGAAATTTTGGGCTCAATTATTTAAGTGTAGAACTACCTGTATTTAACTATCTTTATGGTTGAATGATCTCTTAGTCAAGAGATTAACATCAAGCATTTGTCTCCTCCTCCTCTCAAAATTAAGAAAATTAAGTTCAAAGTGCTGTGATTAGGGTCACTTGAATGTCAAAAAATAATTGGGGTGCTGGTATCTTACTTTTACTCATTTCTGCTTTATTTCCACCTCCATTTTATAGTGAGAGTGGAGAACATTGATGTAGACACAGAAAGGGAATGCCTAGAGCAGGGGTGTCAAAGTCAAGGCCTGGGGGCCAGATTCAGCCCATGGGGTGCTTAGATTTGGCCCACGGAGCTGCCCTGGAAACAGTGAAGGACTGGCCCACAATGCCTCTGCCAGCGAAAATGGAGCTCGGGAATGCTGCGGGTGGCCCTCCTGAGCTCCGTTTTCGCTGGCAGAGGGTGGCAGGAGGCCATTGCAGCCGAAAACAGAGCTTGGGAGCCTGTTTTCACTGGCAGAGTGCTCAGGCCACCATAAGTGCCTCCGATATGAGTGACATTGAGCTGGCCACACACACCCTGGCCACCCTCCCCCCCCCCGAGATCAAACACAATCCTGATGCAGCTCTCAATGAAATCGAGTCTGACACCCCTGGCCTAGAGACACCCTCTTTTTGTCGAGTCTTTCTAGAACTTCTACTCTGTCTCCAGGACAAGAACTGGCTTAGTAACAGGGCTGTGCTGTACTTCAGATTTACAGGGGGGGAAAGTGCTTCAGAGCATAAAGATATACTTAAGGAACATTTTTGTTTTGCTGCTTACAGTAGCTCCTCTTTGCAGGTCTAGTACAAGCCAAGGACGTACGTGTTTGAGGAGTTATGAAACACCTTTTGTCTCTCAATTGATAGTGTTAGAAGAGCCTATGGTTAAATTAAGGGTCAATAGTTTCCATGACACAGTTGTCTGATGAAGAATTATTTTAAATCTATATATCATTGGCGCTGTGACAGGCTAATTTAACCCAGCCTGGCCTGGAAGTTAGCTTCCATAGATTCTATTTATACAACATATTTTTCAAATGTATCTAAACAAGCATGAGGCTTTGTGCCTTTTACAGGATGGATTTTCAGGAAGAAATAATACAGTTTGGTTGGCTGTAACTAGTTTATGTGAATTTAGCCATTTGCAGTTTATTCAACAAAATGTAGCTAATTCATTAAATCAGACTTAGTGTGATGAATGAACCAGGCGAAAATTACTTACTATTCTCCTGCGTTTCACATTTATCAACAGTTATTACTATCCATTTCTGTGGCTTCTGTTTATGCAGCAAACACTGTCTTTCTTATCACTGTGTTAAAATAATCTCTGTTATAATGTTTGTGCTACTGCCAGTGGGTGGATGTGTTAGAAATAATGTTGTTTTAATATTAGATAATATGTTAGCTATCTTATCTAATATATTTCTAATAATACGGTATATTAGAAATAATAATTGATTATTTAATTATTGACAGAAGTAATTATTTCTCCTCCCCAAAAGCATCGTTCCTTGTTTGTTGAAGCACAGTACAAAATTATCACGTCTGAAAACAGATCATGTCAATTCCACCTGTACATGTTTATATATGTGAGCTGTGAATATGTATAAGCAGAGAATGTGCAGTAACATCCAATGTAGAATGGGACCTTTAAAAAGTGGTTTTTAAATCTTTTGCTAAAAATATTTTTCTAAGTGCTTATTTTTTTAAAGAAAAAAGTAGGTGCACTTTAATTCTGTAGAAGACTTTTTTAAGAGAAGTCTTTACATACTGGGTTATTTTTATATACTGGAGACTTTTATTCCTTCTGTGCTGTTTCTATGGTTTTATTTTCTGCCTCTTCATATGTAGTTAGGACGCTGATCCTATTGTACTTTACTCATTTACTTACAGAGTCTATTTTGCCTAGGCAATGGGAAGCACAGTTAACATCAGTACCTAAAACATCAACTGATCTTTGATTAAGTTTTATTCAACGAACCCCACCCACCCCACAATATTTTGGATGTATTGCAATCTGTTGCATGTATATAGAAAAAAACTTGAGTTAATTGTTCTTGGAGATGTAATGCTGCATTCAGACATCTGTACAAGATCAGTATTGTCTGCAAGGGGGAAGAAGGTGGGTCAGACTGAGGAAATCACCGTTGCAGTGATGTGATGCAAGCCCCTCCCCTTTTTACATTTGTTTCACTGCTGCTTGCATGCCCCCAAAATACCACTGTACAGTGCCCTAAATTTATTCACTTTTTTTCCCATCCTATATTTCCATCATAGAAACTGAAGAATTAAATAAATTAGGGGAAGTGGTTATCACAAGTACTAACTCAACTCTGAATGAAGTTCCAATATTTTCAGACGCAAAGAAAATGGCATACTTATAGTTAAAAGGCCTATTCTTCAGCATTGGAAAGATATACGTATGGCCCCTGGGTGGCAAAGTTGATGCCCTTGGCAAGTTATGAATGAATCATTTATCAGCATGAATTAACTAGGGAGGATTATAATGATACATGGTTACTGTTCATTGCAATGCCTCTGTAGAACTTTTTGTTTATGTATATGCATCTGTCAATATATGTCATGTAAATTTTTATTTCTTGTACTTTTGTGTATTGTTTATTTGTATTCTGCTCAATAAAAGCAGTAAATAAATAAGTGATTTTATGCAATTTCATTCAAATAATAAATCTAATAAGCTTACCAATGCAGTACATAATAAAACACCATGCAGTACATATAATAATAAAAATCATAATGAAAATGACAACTTCATGAATAGCACCCGGAATCCTATCCATCTCCCTTATCTCTGTCCCCAAATGCCTGTTCAAATAACACACATTTTCTCAGTGTGTGTGGCACATGAGAGTACAATGAGGGTACTGATCATATTTCTGTACTTGGGGGGGGGGCATGGTTTTGTACTATTCTCTCTCTCTCTCTCTCTCTTTCTCCCTCCCTCCACTCCAGTTCATGTCTCAGATAGTCTTAGGTATAAATAACAAGCAACATGTGACCTTCCATGTACATCGGATCTGTAATGCTGGGATATACTGTTGGGGCCACCATGAAATCCCAAGCCAATCCTGATCCCACCTCCAGGGCTGTGGATTGAAATCAACCACCGTATTAAAATATTGGATATATTAATCCCTTAATTAAGGGTTATATCATATGAAGACAGTGGGAAAACATGTCTCCATTCTGATTGCACCCATGGATTGCCATCTGATGGCCCAAAGAACCGTGGTGGCGCAGTGGTTAGACTGCAGGACTGCAGGCTAACTCACTGCTCACTCCAGGAGTTCGATCCTGAGCGGCTGAAGGTTGACTCGGCCTCCCATCCTTCTGAGGTTGGTAAAACGAGGACCCAGATTGTTGGGGGCAATAGGCTGACTCTGTAAACTGCTTAGAGAGGGCTATCAAGCACTATGAAGTGGCATATAAGACTAAGTGCTGTTGCTAACTCATTTCCTTCTGTGAAGTGAGGGTCAAAACATTTTTTTGAAGGACCCCTGTAATGGTATGTGGGAAAGACATATTTTCAGATGTGCACAATTCTGTTAATGTAACCTTAGGATAAAGTTAGGGCTACTGCTTCTGGGCATGCTTCTTGTCTGGACTGCCTTGCATGGCTGACATCAAACTTGCAAGTCTGAGATATTTGCCATACCCCCATTGCTTTTGTGGACTCAGCTGCCGCTTGTCAGTCCTTTACTGTGCAACTCTTCCTGTAGCCTCCTAAGGTCATTCCCATATATCATTGTAGCCACTGTGAGAATTTTTCAAGGCATCTGTTAGATAAAATCTTTCACCTTCACTCTGAGCTGGATTGCAACTGTGCAGATCCTGTTGAATTAGCTGAGGTAGAGTCTGGCATGTTATCTAGGAATAGTTAGAATCCGTTGGTTGTAAGAAAGTTGATAGATAATTGTAAGAAAGTTGATAGAGTACTCAAAGCTCTGACTGTCACTTTGTTCTAAATAACATGTGACTAGGCCCAGATAATGTGAATTCATCTTTGAATGAGGAGGTGACTCCTCCTGCACTTAGGAAGACAGCAGCCTCCAAGAAACTATCACTGGCTCAACAGTATTAGATAATTTCCAGCCTGTTTACAATTTTTCCTTCTTGTGAAAGGTTGTAGAGAAGGTGATCATAATTCAGTTTTAAAGGAAGAAGTGTATCGTGCAATCAGATTTCAGGGCTCTGCACAGTACACCTAGTCCTTATTTAACAATCACAACTGGGACTGGCAACTTCATTGTTAAGTGATATGGTTGTTAAGCAAAACATTATGTAATCATGATGGGCAAATCACCACGGTCATTAAGCGAGATATCACATGACCGCCACTTGCGATTTTACAGCCAGCTCTTCCATTGTCTCTGTTTATCAGAAAATGGCTGTGAAGGATCCAAGTGGTGATCATCTGACTGTTGGGACACTGTATATGTATGAGAATCAGCTAGAAAGTTACTTTTCCAGGGCGACTGTAATTTTGAAAAGTCACTAGGCAGGGCAATCGTCAAGCAAGGTCTACTTGTGTTGAGATGCATTGGTTATACTTGTGGTTGTGGCGTGGGACCAGGATGGAAGAAGTATATCCATCCTGGAATTTGATTTCTTAGCAATCTTCTGTGTCAGGGGTATCAAACTCAATTTCATTGAGGGCCGCATCAGGGTTGTGTTTGACCTTGGGGGAGTGGGGGTGTGTGTGTCCAGAGTATGTGTGGCCAGCTCGACATCACTCGTGTTGGGGACGTCTGTGGTGGTCCGAGCACTCTGCCAACTACAATGGGTTCCCGGGCTCCGTTTTTGGCTGTGACGGCCTCCTGCAACCCTCAGCCCTCTCGAGCTCCGCTTTTGCTGGCAGAGGCACTGTGGGCCGGTCCTTTGCTGTTTCAAGGGCCACATAGGACAGATCTGGCCCCCGGGCCTTGAGTTTCACATTCCTGTTCTATATCATCAATCATGGTATGTTTCTGGATGAGAGTGAGAGAGAGAGAGAGAAGTGCTGCTGGTTCTGGTGCTTCTCTTCCTTCCTCTAGGATTAGTCTCAGTCAGTGTTGATAGATGAGAAGTCCAGATCTAACCTCTTATTTTATGAAATACCTCTATATTCTATTTACTCCCTGTTGTCATTTAAAACCTGCTTGAGACTACAGAGTAGGGTCATCCGTTGGTGTGAAGTAAGGCATCATCAATATCCTTCTAAGTGATGCTGTCAAGTTCTGACTCAGTGTTTGGAGTTGGGGAGTGTGTAGAGAAGGAGGAATAGACTCAGACTCAAGCCTAGTAAGACCAAATGGCTGTGCATTTTGAGGTCTCTTGGATCTAGAGGGTTTTGTTTTGTTTTTGCTTTAGCTCTGAATGGGCCATACACCCTCAAATAGACCCAGTAGATAATCCTCCTTGACTCATTACTCCTGTTTGAAGAGCAGAGTGCCTATGCATAAGACATCTCAATCCACATTGTTTTCTCAATGCAATACATTCTACATGGAATTTCTACATCACTCATCTCACCTACATGACTCTGGGTGGCTATCTGCTATTTATTTACTAAATATTACTATATCTTATATTGGAAAATATACTCATCTGGCTTTGTACATGGTAACAGCTGCTAAAGTGTTCTATACTTCTGTTTGGAAAGCACAAATAATTCCTTAGACAGAAGAATGATAAAATATGTGTCAAAATCAAAAATTACTTCATATTTTTTAATCTCATAAAACTTTATAAAATTTAACTCAAGTGCATGTCATTTTTGGATCATAATATTGCACAAAGGGTTCATACCACATTCATAGTGTCCCCCGTTCTCTAATTTCCTAACTTTGCTATATTTTTCTTTACATAATTTTTTGAAGATTTTTTACATGAATAAAAGATAAACGATTGGATGTAACTTCTTTAATTAATACAGCAAGAACATATATAAAATAAAGTTAAGAAAAAGATGAAAACAAAAGGTGAAAAGCAGTACAATAAAGAGAAGATAATTAAAGATGTTACATCCAACCTTTATAGCAGTTACCAACCAATTTATTATCCTTCCTTCCTAAGATTATATCCACATAGCTGCCCTCTATTCCATTTTGTTTCTTAGTTTATAATTTATAAACTGAATCATACTTGCTAAAGCTCTCACCGTATAATAATCCAAACATGGCAATTTCTTTAACTTTGATTTCAACTTTCTAGATTTCTGTCAATGTCATTTCAATTTTTTCTTGTCAATTTTCTTTGATTTTTCCCTGATTACATGTAACTTTAATAGGGAATGATTCAAAAATAAAACCATCAGTCTGAGCCCAAGGTTTCCAGCAATCGGAAAATCTAGTTCTCCGGTGGACCCCTTTCTCTTCTTATATCTACAGTCCCTCTGCCCATTACTACAAGTGAACACCACCCTGAAACCTGAACTTAAACAAGCCCTGGTAAACGTTAAAAGAAAAAAAGAAAAAGAGAAATAGTTTGAAGGGTATCAGCATGATAGGTAAATAAGAAAGCGATTTGATAGGGAACTTTCTGAATGGATGCCAGTTTGGAATGCACACTGCTGGAAAGAGTTTTCCTTGAAGGAGAAAAACAAAAACCACTTGTTGAAAAACTGGGTGATTTTGCCCCCCCTCCTCTTTTATCAATTTTCCTTTTTTGGGCAGACATTTTTTTTTGGGGGGGGGACACCTTCAAAGATGGAACTTCCAATCCCAATCTAGCAACTGTCAAGGCCCCTCATTGCCGTTCGGAAGCCTCCCGATCCGCCTGTCTGCCACCATTAACCCAAGCGGCAAGGAACGCCCCCTCCTCGCTCCCAAATTCAACAGGAGCCTGCCCCGCCCTCTGCCCCCTCCCCTTAGGTCCCCAGCGAAGGTCCTCAGGCACCTGGACGTTTCCTCGCCTTTTTCCCTCCTCCTCCTCCTCCTCCGCCTTTTGCTTTAACTCTTCCGCCCGAGAAGGAAGGGAAAAAAAACCAACACCCCCCCCAAAAAAAACAACAAACGACGTTAATTGCAGTTTCTGTAAATGGAAGTGACTCATCTCAAAGGAGAGCTGGGCGGGAGGCAAAGGTGGGCAGGAGAGAGAGAGAAAAAAAAGCCGGCTGGATACGGGTGGGTTGGGGAATGGGAAAAGAGAGGCCGTTTCGACCGGGAAGGTAGCCACCGCGGTACAAAAAGAGGAAGCCCCTCAATCTCTTTGGCCTCCCCCCCCAGTAAACGCGCCCTCCCCCCT